>PVJO010011222.1:0-61471 GCA_004026905.1 Hystrix cristata
TGGATCTAGATGTTGTTAATGATTAGGGAAATGATTTAATAGGAAATGAGCCTTTGAAAGATAGAAGAGAAAAGGTTCACGTGCTGGTATTCTTTCTGTGGATGATCCTAAATTGTCACAGTAGTTTCTGCTGTGTTTTGTATTCCACACAAGATTTTTTTCTGAAGTACTGAATTTCTTGTGTATTTAAACATTGTAATAATTCTCTACAATGTGTATTAAAATAGTCCAATAGGATATGTTGTAAAATGTAACTGGTTCATTAATAAAAGTTTGCCTTAATTATTAAAAAACATCAAAGAAAAATAGCAGCAGAAAACCTCGTAAGGAAACTATTTGAACAGGAAGCTGGGGAGCGAGAAGGCCTGTTTCCCGTTGTGTGTCACTCAACTGAGATGAAGGCGGTCAGGGCATCCAGGCTTGCAGCCATGCTCTACCTGTGACCTGCTCGCCTTGTGTGCTTTCAAGCCTGAACTGGGGACTCAGAGTCGCTCAAACACTACAGTTCGCCATGTACATTCAAAAGAAACATCGTCCCCTTTCAGTTTGGCTGTCTTGTTCGTTTGTATGGTTGAAGCATCAGTCAGGCCAAAATAGCTTCTTGCCAGAATTCCAAATTTCTCATTACCCAGTTCAGGAGAATAAATCCTCCCAGGCAAGCCAGAAAAATAACAAATGTGCAGAGCCCAAGGGGATATTTCAGTTTATTTCAATATCCAGAGAACTAGACAAAATTTGGGGGAGAAACCTGCTTTGAGAATATCGTATGATTTTGTTCTCTTTTGCCTAGGGATTCATTAGGAGGATTTGCAGGAAGTTGGGAATCCTGGCTGGATTTTGCTGGAAGCTCTGCAGAACGTCAATGGAGACCCCCTTTCTGAAACCAGATGCAAAACACGGTGGGGGGGCGGTCCCCACTGGAGCTCCCCACTCAAAATTTCCATTTTTCAAAACTGACATTTTAGTTCCCATGATCATCACAGGATTTGTTTCTGAAAGCTAAACAGCCTCTTCCCCTGATGTTTCTTTGCTAACTAAATACTCAGGCAGGAGAGTACATTTCTCAGGGGTGTCTGAGGTGGCTCACACGTACAGGAATGCGAATCCATTTGCATTCAGCTTGTGTATTGGGTGATAGCTACTTCATTAGTGTCTGACTTAATCTCTAATCTCTTCAAAGGCAGCAGATTTGAGGGAGCTTTAGGTTTCTTTGACTGTTGATTTCATTAGGGAGGCAAGAGATGAAGGAAGCAATTAGCAGATGGTCCGAACCCAGATTTGGGGTTACCCCGTTCCAGGATACATCAATAAAGGCAATCCACAGATCTCTTGGCTCAAACTCACTGAAAACCTGGAGAACGGTACACAGTAGGTGGCTTCTGCAGGCCCAGGGCTAGCTCGTTTTTCTACAGAGCTCCTGCAAGTGTTGCTACCCCTGGAATGCCAGCTTTGTGGCTTAGCTTTAGGTCTGCAGTGACTCGCGGTGGCTGGAAATACTGTGTTCCAGGCTCTTGGCCCCAGAGTCTTTTAGGCTCTCCCAGTCTCAGATGGGAGGCTGCCTCTCTCTGCGGCATCCCAGCCTGACCACAGCCATTCTGCTGTGCCCTTCTCCTATAGTGCCTGCTCTCCTCGGCCCACAACAGCGCCTTTGGTTGGAGTTCTTTCTGGTTATGCCTACGGGGTCTCTTCTAATGCAAGCCTGTGACCACTGTGAAAAGAGGGTGATGAATGATATCTTTGGGATAACCAAGCTGGTGAGGTGTTAGATCTTGTGTTCCACGTTCTCCTGCTCCCCTGGGCCCAGCCTAGGATGGGGATCAGCTCCTGGAGACTGTTTCCAGGACCACGTCTTGATTACAGCAGGGCGGGTCACTCCTGTGCATTCCAGCACTGCCTTCTGAGGCTCTGTCCCAGGACCTCTCCTCTCAGCAGCCCAATCTGTGAGCTGAGCCTCGGGAAGGCAGGGATGGGATTGCAAGCGTGAGGCCATCCCCACTGGTGAGGTCGGTTCATTTAGCTTGTGTTTGTGCTTCAGTGGCTTTTATACATTGTTGAACTTCATGGCAAATTCATGGAGGGTATTTGTACCACAAATCTGTCCGATGGAACGGAATCTGTCTAAATAAAATCCGCACTCAGCTTTCTCTTTAGCAGAAGCGGAAGTGCCATCTGCCTGTCCGGCTGGCAGGGCTCCTGGGATGGGCCTCAGGCAGGGCGTTCCCAGTCTCTGTCTCTGCTTTTGCTCACTGGGTGGCAGCGGGGAATTGAATGGGTTCCCCCTTCCTGAAATGGGGTGTTTTTCCTTTGAAATTCCAGTACGTGTTCATCACGAGCACAATTTCTGACACATGTCTGGCCTTTCATAATTTGGAAAATTCTTCCATTTGTCCTACCTTAGGAATCATTATTGTCTTTTTATAGGTGAGTAGCTGAATTCAGAGAGGTCAGATGGATTCCTCAAGGTCCCACTGTTAAGAAATGAGGTGAATTTTTTGTATTATGCTGTCTCCGCTCTTTCTATTACAGCACCCGTTTATGGATTTGAATCTCCCTGATAGGGCCTAGCTTGGCACCAAGGTAGAAACTGCACAGAGGTTTAGATTGGAGTCATTTAAAACTGCTAGAATTCTTTCATTCCTGCTGTAAGAAAGAATAGAGCTTTGTCCAGTTGTGAAGATGGCTTTCAGAAACCAAAAACAAGGTTTCACCCTTGTCCAGTCTCATGTATACCTTCTAGTGGATTGTATTCTTCTCATTATGAATTCACTTATTTATTCAAAAGTTATCAAGCAATACTATGTAATTGCCCTGTACTAGGAGCCCTGGGTGGGTAAAGAGGTAACCAAGACAGGCAGAGTCATGGACTTTACAGAATCTGGAGGGAAGCCAGTCAATGAATGGACATTCCACTGCTGTGAAGAGATGTGTGTGGGGAGCATGCGAGAGCACAATATAAGGTGGTGTGGAGGCCTACGGGAAGCTTTGTTTAGGAAGTGTTGTCTTTGTTGAAAGCCAAGTTAGGGCACGCAGACAGCAATGTGTGAGAAAGAAAGACCTGGAGTCTTCATGGAGAGACCAGAAGAAGTGTGGTATGGCTGAAGGGCAAACAGGGACACGGAGAGAAGCAGCAAGTGAGATGGTCACAATGTGGCCCTCCGGGAGGAAGCCCAGGAAGGGTGCACAGTGGCTGTGCTGGGCTCAGGTGGAGTCACCCCTTGCTCAGAAGGCTATTTGATGCCTGACCTGGGTGGGGGCAGGTGTGCCATGCCAGAGTTTTGCTGCGGGCGCGAAGCTTGCCGTCTCCATGTCTCAGAGTGTAGGATTGGATTGAGCGGTGATGGGACTGAGTCAGCCAGCTCAAAACTGTTTGGGCTGACTGTCAAGCAAGGCTGGGGGCCCTTCTGTAGTTCAAGAGTGTTCCTTGGGTTTGTGTGTCCCATTTCTGCTTTGCCTTGGGGAAATATTACTCCTTAAAAATAGATCTTGAAAGTGCAGAATGTGTATGACTCAGCCATAAAGAAGTGTAGCTCTGAGTCATTTGTAGAGAAATAAAAGCACTTCAAGTCCATAATGCTGAGTGAAACAAATCAGACACAGAAGGTTAAATATCACATAGTTTCTTGTATAAGAGAAACCCGAAGTATAAATGACTTAAAGAACAAAATAAAAGGTAGATGATAGGAAACAGGGAGATAGAATTTCTGGAGCTAGAAAGAGGATCTAGGGAAGGAGAGAAGGCGAGGGAGGGAAGGGGAAATAAAAAAGGATCAGGATGCAATATACATATATTCATATATATATATGTGTGTGTGTGTATGTGTGTGTGTGTACCACTTCCCCATGATAGATGTATTTATTATATATCACAAACATATACTAATAAGAATTTTAAAAAATTGATCTCAACAATAGGACCATATAGCATTTTGGTCTAACTGTGATTTTAAAAATGTATACAATTTCAGCATTTTTTCTTCTTTAAAATTTCTTAGAGTTTACATATGGAAACATCCCTCGCAAATCTAAACTTTCCTTAGAATTCTTAAATCTCATAATTTTTATCCAAGTTTTAAGCAATGTATAACCTCGAATATCTTGGGACATGGTGATTTCTAATTGGGTGATTTTCTTAGTGAATATGATTTGACTGTGTGACTAGGTATCCACTGTCTAAGGGAAAGAAAATGTGATAAACATTATTTGGGGTCAGAGACACAAGTTCTGTATTTGGTCATTTGAGCAGAGCTGGCCCAGTGCTGAGAACATAGGTGTTCTGTGTACTGGTGATGCATCGAAGAGATACACAGTCAATAACCACTGATTGATGTGGCTGCCGTGTCTCGGATTGTGGTACAGAGCTGTTGTGATCTGTCTACACATGAGTAGGAGTAACTAGAAACAAAATGAAGCACACTGTTGGTAAAGAGAAGCTCATAGCTACTATTGCTCTCCTCATTCCACCCACATAGACTGCTTTTCTGGATCAGTCAGATTCCAGGACATTGTGGAGGGCCCTAAGTCTAGCGACGGGGCTGTCAAAGAAAGTGAAGGGTTCTGCATTCTTTTGAGGTGGGCAATTTTGGAAACTCTTCTTTCCAAGAACCAGAGAAGACAATTTTTTTCAGTTGCTGCTTCTCTGAGAGATGCTCTGGCCATACTGATCTCTTTGTTGTTTCATTCTGAATGATCTCTTTTCCAAAATAACTAATTAAAATGTGTTAATTAAGTTATTTGAGAAAGAGCTGGGTTCAGTTTACTGAGGGTTAGGACAAATACTCTGGGTGTTCATTGAGTCTTTTGCTTTTTGTTGGACAGTGTATTTTCTCCTGGTGTAATAAGGTGACCTGTTACTCATCTGTGGGCTTCAGGGTGGAAGTGATATGTTAATTTAGGCAGAGAGGACTAAATCTCTCTGTGGATTGGCCAGGCTTATTATGGTGTGAGACCTAGACTCCAGCAATTTTTAACTTTGGGCAGCACTTTTGAAGTTTTGCTAGCTTTACAGGACTTTTCACAATGTGCCATGGTTATTGGGGTTGTAAAGGTTTAGGATGAACTCATCAACTCCTAAGGGACTAGGACCAAAGATATAATTTCATAGATTTCAAAGATGTGCAAAGGGAAGGGGGCAATCAGAGAATAGGCATGGGTGTAGTCTAAGGAACTTGCAAAGAGTCCAGACAAGTCAGATCTGGCTCTGTCCCAAGTTCAAGGAGATGGTAGAAGAAAAGAGTATTCACTAGGAGGCAGAATTCTGCTGGTCACTGAGGACCTAGAGGGATGATTTCACCCTCCTAGGAGGACAGCAAGAGCAAGGCTAGGCCATTGCTCAGGAAACTGTATCACCAAAACAAAATAAAACAAAAACAAACAAACAAAAAACCAAGACAAAGATGTGGAAGCAAAGTAGAATGCTGGGGATGTATATTGGTGTGCAAGCTACTGTCATTGGCAGAATAGATGCAACAGTGGCCCAGGTAGTTGTAGTTTTCATTTCATAATCTGGCATTCTTACTAGATTAGTCTAACAATAAATAATTGCAAAGATAAAGAGAGCATATATATTGTTACTGATTTTCTTATTGTCTCTTAATCTCTTTTGTTTTTCTTTTAAAATTAATTTTTAATTGACATATGGTAATTCTTTTTAGGTACTGTGTGATG
Source organism: Hystrix cristata (assembly GCA_004026905.1). Lineage (NCBI taxonomy): Eukaryota > Metazoa > Chordata > Mammalia > Rodentia > Hystricidae > Hystrix > Hystrix cristata. The sequence continues at coordinate 5,665 of PVJO010011222.1, forward strand.
TCTCGATACATCTGTAATACATTGTGCAATAATCAAATCAAGGTATTTAGCACATGCATTACCTCATGTATTTGTCATTTCTTTGCGATGAGAACATTTACCCTCTCTGAATTATTTGTGAATTGATAACATTAAGTGGAAAAATAAGGAAAAGACACTTCTGGATCCCATCAAGTACATGAGATAGAATTCTGCACTTACTCTGTTTCTCTCCAATATAGTTATTCTTTCCAGTAATTTTTAAATAAATTTATAAAGACATTTCAAAATACCTATGAACTTTTGCTGAGAAGTTTTTCTTTCTTATTCAACCGTATGTTACGGATGACCATTCAAGTCAGTACATGTAAATCTACTTCATTAGTTTGATAGTTGTCTTGTAACCCGTAATGTGGCTATATTGTAATATAGTCAACATTTCCCTCTTGAGAGGCATTTTGATTACTTCTAGATTTTAATTCTAGGTTAACATTGCATTTTAAGCCTATTATGATGAATCTAATTGGGTCTATCTCAGAGGCTAGTTGCAAAGACAAGAATTCATTCAGAACAGAGAGGGGAAGAAGGAGTCTGAGAGACACAGGGAGCCTCCTTCCCACTCATTTTGCACGAACAGTCAGCACATGGGCTCGGGATTATTGATGAAGGCCCTTTATTTAGGTGCAGAGGAACTCCCATCAAAGACACTGTGGTGTCTTTGTCTAAATGCTGGGGAGCCCTTTCCAGAAAGCTTTGTGATGGAGGTAGCGATGGGGATCTCCTATCTGAGTGCAAAAAATGTCCTTCAGCAGAAAGATAGAAACTGGAACAAAGGAAGGAGAGAAAACAAAAAAAAAATATTTTTACAAGGTTAATAAAAACAACTTTGAAAAAGTTCACTGCAGTAACTGGAAACATTGCACTTTCTATTAAGTTGGATGTTCATGAAAATTGTCATTCTGCTGGAATATCAGTGCCAATTTTTCCTAATTTCCTTTTTAAGTCCTTTTAAAGACAAGACAGCCTGTAGCAAAAAATTAAGCCTCTGGACTCCAGATATTGCCTGTCCCTGTCAATATGCCAGCTCGTCCATTCCCTGGCGGATTGCCCTCCATGGTACAACCACATGCTTGACAGATTCTTCATCTCAGATTTTGGATGTGCTTTCTGAAGGAAAAAAAAGTACAATTTTATTGCAGAAAACGTTAGCAAGAGCGGTGCTCTGAGAATCCCCTTGAAAAGGCAAGGTAAGCCAGTCTCATTATTTTCCTATTATGTCCTTCCCACTGTTGGCTTTTCCTTTATGCTCAGTGCCAAGTAGGTCACCCTGACGCCCCGCACCCCACTGGGCTTTGCTAACCTCTTCTGTGAATTAACATCTGGCAGTCAGGGGAGGTCTTCAGGGTGTCACCCAGGGCATCAGTAACTGTGCCGAACATTTCCTGCTGGAGCTGGATACTTAACGCATTGTCTGCATTGGTATCATGTTTTTTTTCTTTCTTTCTTTCTTTTTTTTGCTGTTGTTCATTTGTTACTTTTTGTTCTTTATATTTCAAACATTCCATAGAAGTTGGTCTAGAATGCATCATTTCTGGTGCCTTGTGTGTCTCACACAGAACAATAATGACAAAGAAATTCGATAAATGTGGAACTTTTGAACATAGCCTTGAGAGGAGATTGAAGCAAAGAAAAGGTATGGGATCCAGAAGCCCTGAGCAGGCGAGATTCTGCCACAAACCACATAGGCAGGTGGAGTTTCGAGGCTGGCTAGGAATTCCCTTCAGGCAGAAGCCTTGTGTTCAAGGAAGAGCTCCGATTTTGACTTTGATGTCTCCAGTGTGTTTACAGAGGGAGAGATATAGTGTACAAGGTTCTAACTTACAAAACTTGCATGCTATTATGAGATGGTCCTATCTGCCATGAATACTGAAGTAATTTTTAATAATGTATTTGTTTTATAGTAAGAGTAATTGATTGCATATATATTTGTGTTTCCAAAGATAGCTTTATGAGCCAGGCATGGTGGTACATACTTGTAATCTCAGCTCTCTGGGAGACTGAGGCAAGAACTCAAGCTTCTATCCAGCCTGGCAATTTAGCCACTTAGTTAGACCCTGTCTGAGAATGAAACCAAAAACAATTTAGGAAGGGCTGGGAATGGAACTCAGTGCCAAGGCCTCAAGTTCAATCCCTGCTGCAGTGTGTGACTGTGGTAGTGCAGGGGATGAAAGGATTACTCAGAGATGAGATGTGGTCTGAACACTGAGAGACCCAGAGGGACTGTCCCAACAAGAGCACCACTGTGGGGACGTCTCCAAAGAGCAGTCCAAGCTGAGAACTCTTCAGTTTTTATGTAGAATATCAGTGCAAGAGAAAAAACAGAAGGAAATCAGCTGGGATAAGGAACTGTGTCAAGGCTAAGCAGTTTATTGGGGCAAGAGGAAGGACAATAGCCGGGCACACCATGCTTCACTAGTCTAAACATCTTGCAGTTTTCACACAATCTGTTCAGGACCTATATGCTTTTGCCCCACAGACCCCTTCATGACTTTAATTATTCATTCCTCCAGCCAAATCCCCCATAAATCCCCAGTAACACAAAAAGAAAAATGCTTTATGGAGGTATAATCAATGCACAATACATTACTCAGAAAGTGTGCAATTTGTAAATTGTAATGTATATCTTCACTTATGTAACAATCCCATTGGAGGTAATCACCCTAACAGTTTTCTCTCACCGCTTCTGTAATCTCTTCCTCCTGCCCCTTTTGCCTTTGCCTCAGGTAACCACAGAGCTGCTTTCTGTTCTTATACCTTCGTTTGCATTTCCTATACCTTATATAAATGGAGCCATGTAATAGTTTTTTTTTTTTTTGTCTTTCACTCAGCAAAATTATTTTTGTGATAACTCCATGCTGTAGCAAGTAGTGACAGTGCATTGAATTGCATTTTATTGCCGAGCAGTGTTGCACTGCATGGAGGTATGGATTTGGTTCTTCATTCACCTGTCGATGGGCACTTGAGTTGCTTCACATTTTTGGCTGTTGCAAAAATGTCTGCCATGAACATTGTGTTCAAGTATTTGAGTGGACCTATGTTTTTATTTAGTTTTGGGTATACATAGTAGTGAAATGGACAGATTGTATAGTAGATATAGTTATTAACTTTTTAAGGAACACTAAAGTTTCCCAAAGTGGTGATTCAATTTTGCATTGCTCCCAACAGTGTGGGAGAGTTCATTTCCTCTGCATGCTATCCACTACTTGGTGGGAACATGGAAACATTTTTTTAGGCATTATACATAATATATGTGTAGTGATGTTTCATTTGGTAAACATTTATATTCAGTATATTAGCTATGAATAATGTTTAGCACCATTTCACACACTTATTTGCTATCTCTATCTACTTGGTAAAATGTTTATTCAAATATCTTATTCATTAACAATTTTGTTTATTATTGAATTTTGAAAGTTCTTTCTACTTACTAGATAAGAGTATTTTTTTCCCAGCTATACATTTTGTGAGATTTTTTTTCTGTCTCAGGCTTGTCTTTATCTGTATATTCACAGTAAATTTTGAGAAGCTTTTGATTTTGATGAAGTCCAGTTTATCAGTTCCTCCTTTGAGGAATCTTGAAATCCCTCACCCCCAGCATCTCCACTCCCACCCCAAGATCTGGTGATTTTTTAGGAGAATTCACCAGATGTGGATGTAATTGTATTTGTGGCTAAAGTTTATTACAGTCAAAGGATACAAAGCTTGGTCAGCAAAGGGAATGTGTTATGGTTTGGAACTCAAATGTCCCCAAAATTCATGTGCTAAAGTCCTGCTTGCCAGATGATGAGTTTTGGGGGGAACCACTGGATCTTGAGGGGTCTAACTTCATCAAGGGCTGTGAATTCACTCCCGTACTGCTTTTATGCATTTCTACATATTTGGTCGTTCAACAAAATACTTTCTAATTTCTCTTTAGTTTTGTCAAACTTTGAATTACTTAGAGGTTTTTTTCCCAGCCCTCTTTCTGGAACTGATATCTATTTTAATTTTACTGTAGTCATGCAACATCATTTGTGTGACTTGAATTCTTTTAAGTTTTTGACTTGTTTTTATTACTCAGAATATGGAATATGTTCTATCTTGGCAAGTTTTCCTCATTCTTATAAATACTGTACATTCTGTTTGTCTTTGGATGGTGTGTTACGTAAATGTTAACTAATTCAGTTACTCTGTATGGTTTCTGACTAATTACTTTACCAGTTATTAAAAGGAAAGTGTTGAAACCTCTCACTATATTTATAAATTTACCTGTTTTTTCTTGTAGTTCTATAAGTTACTGTTTCATGAATTTTGGAACTATCAGCTGCATAAATTCCTGGGATTTTTATCTTGTCTTAATAAACTTACCTCATTATCATTATGTAATAATAATTTTTATTTTTAGCAGCATTATTTTCTCTACAGTTTTTTGGTCTGGTGTTAATGTCGCCTCTGTAACATTCTTTAGATTAGTGCCGTCTTGGTATTTGTTTTCTCATGTTTTAAAATTTTACTTATTTGTATCTTTATATTTAAAGTGTATGTTATGAAGGCGATATCTACTTGATGATTGTTGCCTCATGCAGTCTGACAAGTCTGTTTTTTAATTCGGATATTAAAACAGTTTAAATTTAATGTTATTGTTGATATAATTAAGATTTTTATATATATCATTTTGCTATTTGTTTTCTGTTTACCACAGATGGGTATGTTCTCTTTTATTTCTTTTTCTTCCTTCCTTTTGCACTGATTGAATTTTTATGGTTCTCTTTTATCTCTTTTGTAGGCTTGAGAGATATAGTGAGTTGTTTTGCTGCTTTGTGGCTGCTTTGTGGTATATCTTTATCTTATCAGTTACCTCAACTGATGTGATACAATTCATGCATTGCGTAGAGGACTTTATGAGAGTACATGTCCATTGAATGACACGTTTATGTTATTGTCCTACATTTTACTTTGATAGTTATTATAAGCCCTTTCTTATAGCAGTTTAAATGATTTTCTTTTAGCGACATTTAAATAATTTCTAAAAATCTCTTATCTGTTTCCCCATTTTGTTACAATTTCTGGTGATTTTATTCCTTGATGTACTTCCTATGGTTTTCCTTCTGCTTTTTGAGCTTCCATTAACATTTTTCACAGTGTAGTTCTACTGGTGATAGATTTCCAACATTGGATTCCTGGAGAAGTCTTTATTTTGCTTTAATTCTCAAAGCATATTTTTCTGCTGGGTGTAAAATTCTAAGTGGATAGCTTACTTTTCTTTCAGTACATAAAATGTGTTGTTTTACTGTTTTCTCATTTTCATTGTCCTGAACTGGACATCCACTGATTTAAGAAATTTTTTTTTGTTCCACCATAGAAAATAACTGATTTCTGTTTGATTTTAGCCTCTTACCTTTATCACTAATTTTGATCAACATTATAATGATGTGTCTTGGTGTAATGTTCTTTATATTTCTTCTGGTTGTGGTTCATTGAGGTCTTGTGATTTGTAGCTTTACAGTTTCCACCAAATTTGAGCAGTGTCTATTATTTACTTGGACAGATGTTCTTTCCCTGCCTTTTCAGTTACTCCAATTGCATGTTAGTCCTCTTGAAGTTATTCCACAGTTTACTGGTGTTCTTTTTTTTCCTGATGTTCTTGATATTGAAACTTTCTCTGTGTGGGTTTCATTTTGAACAGGTTCTGGTGTCCTGTCTTCCAAGTTGACTCATCTTTTCTTGTCATTCTAATCTGCTGTTCATTTTGCTCAGTGTACATTTCATCTAAAACATTATAAATTTTTCTTTTGTGGTTTGGTTTGTGTGTTTTTAAGAACAACATCCATAACTCAACTCCTTGAATATTTGGTATACACTAATAGTAACTGAATGTCCTTGTCTGTTAATTCTGACATCTGTGTCCGTTATTGATTGGCTTCAAATAATTTCTCTTCTCATATGGCTTTTGTTTTTTTCTATTTCTCACATGCCTGATGATTTTTGGCTTGATGCCAGTCATTATAAATTTTATCTCCTCGGATGTTGAATATTTTCTTTTCGTATTTATGTAGCTGTTATTGAGATTTCTTGTGATGATACGTGGAAATGATTTGATGATTTCTGGGCTTGCTTTTTAAAAAAGATTGTAACTGGAACATAATAATTGTACAAATTGATACAGTACAACGTGATGCTTTGATACATATATACATTGGATATTGATCAATTCAGGACAATTACCATGTTTATCGTGTCAAACATTTATCATTTCTTTGTGCTGAAGCATTCAAAATATTCTCTTTCAGCTGATTTGAAATATGCACCATGTTAATGTTTAAAAGTTTTTTGAGGGGATAGTTTTGGGGGGACAAGTTCTTGCTAAGTCCCACAGTCCAAGCCAGGCTTGCACCTGTGACCCTTCTGCCTCAGCCTCCCAGAGCTGTAGGATCCCACGCATGCACCACCATGCCCAAGAGCTTGTAATTATTAATTATCGTCACCGTACTGTGCAGTAGAGTGCCACAACCTACTCTTATTTAAATGCAATTAGGCCTTCTTTTTAAGATTTGTTAGAGGAGATCACAGCGATGCTTGTTCTGGGATTAATTGTTCCCCTTTGCTGATGCGAGACTTCTCCAATGTTCTTGATGTTTTTCAGGCTGCAGGCGGGAAAGCGAGCTTCCTGCGTCCTCATGTAAAGCCCAGCACTTCTTTAGAGTCGTTCTGTCCCCATCCTTAGGTAGCCTTCTCACAAGCATCTGCTGAACGGTGACTGCTCCATAGCGACTCCCCGAAGACTTCCGGGTTCTGGTCCTGCACAGCTGTTTCCTTTCGAATACTGCACTTTGCAGTCTGCCTGCCTTGGGCTCCCTCGCCTCTTAGTGCAGCAGGCTCAGCGCAGAGAGCAGTTGGATGTCCCTGCCTCACACCGCGGCTCAGAGACTCTGTCGGGAAGCAGGCTGGGACCATTCAGGGCCACCCGGTGTATTTCCATTCATCGCAGATCTCTGCTCTTCTGTTCTGGAAGGCCGATATCCTGTTGTTTCAGGTGGAGGGTAAATCTGGTCTCAGTTATTCCAGCTTCACTGGAGGCCAAATTAATTGCATTCAAGAATGTTTGATTCCTCCCAAACTTTAGTTTGGCCTGCAGCAATGTTAACAGTTTGTAAATATTGTATCTGTAAATTATTCATCAGAGGTCCCTTTTTGAAAACAAGAAGTGGATATTTTCGTATGCATACTTACTAAGGGTAGAGGGAGCGGGTGGGCCTGCACACGGTGAACCTGTATATTTAAGCAATGATCAGAGGGAGTTTAGTGAAGATAGTTAGCTGTGTGATGGCAGTAAGATGCAAATGGATTATGCGGTGAATTAGAGTGCAAGGGTAACGGGGCGATTGCTGCTTAGAGCCTTTGCTCTTTGATATATAGCATCTTGCTGGGCTCATTTTAGCAGTCCCAAAGAGCCTAGGTGGTCTAATGGAATCCAGTAAATTAGAGTGTTGTATATTGATTGAGCATCTGTATGTGCTGGGAAGATATTAAAAATTCTGAGATTTCAATAAATTTTGACCCTTGTTTGTATCCTTTATGAAAATCTGCAGTTTTTTGAGCATGCAGCATAACCAGCCTTTCAAGTGAAGAGGGGGTTGTGGTTGAAAGTCCAGGCTTCCATGGTATCAACCATGCCTCTGATATTTATTATCTACGGGGTGCAAGGTAAGATATTTTATCTCCCTCATTCTCAATTTACTTCGTATAATGAAAATCACCACACCTAAATTGTTGTGGGCATTAAATAGATACACTGAAAATGTGCTTAGTGTAGCTGGGCATTATATAATACATCGGTATTCACTGGAATTCTCGAGAGACAGGAAACCAGTAAGATACGTGTATCTCACAGAATGACGGGGCCGGCAGGTCCCAAGCCTCTAGGTGGGCCGACAGGCTGGAGACCAGGAAAAGACCATGTTGCAGCTGAAGCCCAGAAGGCTGGAGGATTCCTTCTGGCCTGGGGAAGGTCATCCTTTGGTTTTCTCTGGTTTTCAACGGATTGGGTGAGACCCGTTCACACAATGGAGGTCAATTTGAGCTAGTTGAAATCTACTTATTTAAATATTAATTCATCCGGAATCATACTCATAGAAACGAACATCCTGAGTGTTTGACTAACTACCTGGGCACCACGATGCAACCAAGTTGCTGCAGGACATTAACTATCACAGTTTCTGTGCACTAGTTCACTTAACTCCCTCGTCAGCCCTTTGGAGGAAGTAGTTTCCCCCAACTTGTAGGGGCAAAACCGAAACTAAAGAAGACAAAGTAACCACACAGTATTGAAATCTGAACTCAGATTTGCCTGACTGCAAAGGCCAGGCCCTGAAGAGCTCCACTGAGCTGCACCACAGCATAGTTCCTCTTACACAGTAGATGCTCAGTTAAAGCTCTTGTGGTTTGCATGCTGGGCCATGAACAATGGGGCACAACTCGGTCCAGGTCTTTCTGGATCTGTGTGCTCAGTGCTGATGCAGGGGTGTGGCACACAGCAGTCATTTAGCAAATTGATGTCTGAATGTGGTCGAATCTTTCACCGTATCAATTAGTATTTTTCTTACTGATGACTTTGTATAAAGTGCCAGGAGATGAAAAGAAAGCAAAGTCAGATATGGCCTGGATCCTGCTGTCAAAGATTTTGATTTTATATTGGAGATAAGAAATTCATTCATTCATTCATTTATTCATTCATTGTTCATTCAGTAAGTATGCATTTGTTTCCTACTCTGTGCCAGGCATGAGGTTAGGCACTGGGAATACAGAAGTGGAAAAAACATCCTAAAAGAGTCAAAGATACTGTACTACAGTGACACGTACGCACCTGTTTATGGCAATGCAATTCACAATAGCTAAATTGTGGAAAGAGCCTAGATACCCAATGACAGACGAATGGATAAAGAAAAGGTGGCGTATACATCCAGTGGAGTATTACTCAGCCATAAAGAAGGATAAATTTGATTTATTTGTGGGAAAATGGATGGATCTTGAGACCACAGTATTAAGTGAAATAAATCAGATGCAGAAGGGTAAATATTACATGGTTTCTCTTATATGAGAAATCTAAAATATGAATAATTGAAAAGTAGAATAAAGGACATGATTAGAAACAGGGAGGTAAACTTTTTGGAGACAGGGAGAAGGGAGAAAAGGAGGGTTGGCTAAGAGATGACCAAAAACTGTCAAGATATGGTATGTATATATATGCTTGTGGGTGTCAGATATTTTGCCCCAGCAATGAGGAAAGTAACTAAGACAGTACTCATTCCCCAAACTGAATGTAATCATTGTACATCACAAATATATACCAATTAGAAAGACACACTGTGACCTGCATTAGCTTCTAGTTAGTGCTAGAGAACATCGCCACAAATTTAAACACTATAATTTCATTATTTGACTGGAGCAGAGGTCTGAAATGGACCTTTCAGGGCAGATCAAGATGTCATCAGGACTGGCTCCTTCTGGAGGGAGGAATCTGGTCACCGCACTCTTGGCATCATGGAATGTCCTCACTTGCCCTCCCTTGTCGCAACACCTCCCACTGAATAGTCTCCTGCCTCCTCTTACAGGACCCTTGCGATGACATCACTCCACATGGGTAATGCCGGAGGATCCTCGCATCTCCAGACCCTTAGCTGACCACATCGGGAAGTCTCTTCTGTGCTGAGGATTAGAGTTGGGCATCTTGGGAGGAGGCTTTACTCAGCCTGCCACAGACTCTCTCACAGAAACAGGAAACAGGCACACAAAAAAATCAGTGTGCGATGTGACAGTGTTTGCTAAGTGCATAAAACAAGATAAATCATGGCGTGGCATACAGAGTGACTGAGAGACAAGGGTGTTTGTGACTGAGAGACAAGGGTGCTTCTCAAGAGAGCTTCGTGGGGAGGGCGTGTCCAATGGGGTGACATTGAGCAGGGACACAGATGCAGTGCGGTAGAAGGGTGCAGGGCACACGTGTTGTCCGGGGGAGCCAGTGCACCATGATGAGAGGACCCAGACTTAGCAGAGGGCGGTGGGGGACTGTGGAGGGGTGCACGGATCCAGCAGGTGAGGTTGAAAGGAGTTCACAGCAGGGACAGCACTTGAGAATCACCAGAATCATGAGCTAGTCCTTTACGGTGTAGTTCTAAGACCTCCCCGAAAAGTCTCATGTGTTTGGAGGGTGATTGGATCTTGCACTGCGATGCTCACCAGTGGATCCGTCCATTCATGAGTCCTGGTGCTGTTAGGAAGCGGCCTGCCTGGAGGTGGGTCACCGGGGGTGTCCCCTCGGAGGGTGTGTTCTTGTTCCCAGAGCCTCCCTTGGCTCTGCCCTTCCTGGCTGAGATGGGCTGAGTAGCTCCCCTCCACCGCGGTCCTCTGCCATGCTGTTTCTGCCTTGGAGTCAGCCAGCCAAAGACTGAATCTCCTGAAACATGAGTCATAATACATCCGTCCTCTCTTAAGTGGTAGATATCAGGTATCTCAACCCAGTGACGGAAAAGTCACTAAATCAAGGTGCAAGTTGGGTGAGTTTTGAATCGCATCCTTCAGCCTCTGAGATGTTCAAAAAGCAGAGTCCAGGGTGCAGGAGCAAAGAGACTTTACGAGACAGGGTCTGGCTCTGCCTGGGACCTGGAGTGAGTGTCTTCCTTCCCACCAGTTATCTGCTGGGCTTGTGCCTCAATCCCCATGACCAGGGGAGGCAAAGAGGCCCCACAAAGAGCAGACCTCTGAGGGGAGACCTCTGTGCCCTTCTGGGCACTTTCTGCTCTTCCTGGCTCTCCCTTCCCTCCTGTCCTGCAGGGAAGAGGTCTGCTTGTGCGGGTCTTGGGTCCCCCTCTGAGTGGCAAAGGGTCTCTGTCTTCGGCTGGTCCTGGCCCTGACTCTGCTCCTCTGGAGTTTCTCTCCAGGTCTTGGTTTGCAGAACCCACGTAGACTTTAGCAGCCTTTCTTTTCAGTTTGACAGCACGGGTCCGATGCCGCCCTGTGTGGCTTGGAGCGAACACATCTCTAGATTCAACAGAGAATGCACCAAAGCACCTTTCCTTTCTTACTCTAAGTTCTGGTGCTTTACAGTTGATCCCCATTATTAGTAAGTTTACTCCCCAATTCATTGAAACAATGGTAGAAATCTTAGGTGAAGCATCATTGATGGGTGGACCCAGCCTGACTCTCAGAATACGTCTGAAACTGGAACTTTCAGATTCACTAAAAATTCTCACCTTTTAAAACTTCTTACAACTATCTGAGAGGCAGTATAGCACATGAATTTGACTCTGGAGTCAGAATTCCTGAGTTTAAATCTTGGGTCTATCAGTTACCAGGTGTGTGACCTACAAGAGAAGATGTTTCTCTCTGTGTGTCTTGGTTTTCTTCTTTTTAAATTGGGGAAGTAATAGCACCTTATTTAAGGAAGAGGTACAAGTAACACAGGAGAGTGATGGGCGTGTAGTGAGCCCCCCTGTGGTGGCAGAGTGTTTGGCCTTGTTCTTGTCTTGCCAGTGGGAGAGGACATATTTAATGCTGGGATAGTGATTAGGGCCCTACTATGTGCCAGCTCCACTCACTTTCCTGGCCCCTCCCTGCTTGGCACACAACCTCTCCTTTCCCGCTAGGGTCCCCCAATCCTGGTGGCCCTTTAGCACCTGGCTGTTCTTCAGTGAGACAAGGAGTCCTGGTGTTGCTTTAGTCCACACTGTTCAGTCCACACTAAACTAAACACTGGCTGGAAAAAGTCATTTTTCTGCCCCAAGACCAGGTCCTCCATGAGAACACCCAGTTTTTCTTCTACTTCTTACGTCTCCTCTAAAAAATATGACTGATATTATCTATGATTGACAAATCATATTTGTGTACATCTATGGGTACAAGATGATGTTTGATATACTCCCGTGTCATGTGATTAAATCGAGCTAATTAACATAACCGTCACTTCCCATACTTGTCATTTTTTATGGTAAGATATTAGAAATCTATCTTTTCAATTATGTTGAAATATACCATACATTATTATTGACTATAGACACTCTGATATGCAATGGGCCTCAAAACCTATTCCACCTGTCAAAGTTTCTACCCCTTGATCAATAATTCTCTCAAATACCCTCCCTCCCCAGACTCTAATACCCAATATTTTATTCTGTTTCTACAAGCTCCACTTCATTAGACTCCACACATGAGTGACCAAATGTGCTCTTTGCCTTTCTATGCCTGATTTATTTCATTTAGCGTAATATTTTTCAGTCCATCCACATTGAAACAAATGACAGTATTCTCCACTTTTTAAGCCTAAGTAGTATTCCATTGTGATATATATATATTCCTGGAACATTATGCCCTCTAGACCATGAGCCCTGTCTCCTAACCTGTGTGCCCAGTATTAAGTTTGGTTCAATCTTAGCCCCATCTGCCCCTTTCTTATTATTTACCCAACCTCATTCTCGGAGACTCTTGGACTGAATGACACTCTAAATATTTGCCCTGACTGAGGGCTCATCTCAGTGGAACAGCTTCCCTGCTGGAGCTAAGGACATCCCCCTGCCTAGGTTTCCATTTCAGGGCCTCCTGCTCTTGATGGCATTCATGGCCCCAATCAGTTTTCTACTTATTACTATGACAACTGTACCCAACCTCCAGTGTAATGCTGAGCACCCCGAGACTGACCAAGCAGATGCTCGGTGCAAAGGAGGAACAGTTCAGTTTTCATTAATTTACCTGTAAGTTTGCAATTAAAATATCTAGACTGAAGCTATCTTAATTCAGCCAATATACAAAGTTAATGCCATTTTGAAAAATAAACGTTCTTTAATGTGCTTAGGGCAAAAGATGGACTATCACCTTGTCTTCTCCCTCCGTCTTAAGGTGGATCTGACCTTGCCCATCTGGTGTCACCTTGGAGCTATCTCACTCCCCACAGCGTGCATGCTGCTCAGTTCAGGGAAAGTGACTACATGTTGGGGACTGGCCCTCACGTCCCCCCGTCCACCCAGTGTGTGTGCCTGTGTCAGATTGCTTTCTGCCTGAGCCCGCAGTTTTGTTGTGTGCTTGATGTTTTTTTCTACTTTTTGCAGAGTGCAATTAGCATCTAGAAAGGCAAAGATCCCTCCAGCAAAGCTTTGATCCATCACCTGGAAATACACCCAGCTGTCTTCATGGTGGTGTCTGAGAGCATTTAGCTAATTACAGTCCTTGGGAAGAGAGAGCTTCCTAATGGAAGCAGCAAGGTCTTTTCTGCCTTGCAGTGGGAGCCAGTGGCCAACAGATAAATAGGAGTTATGTCCCGCCCTCCCTATTTATACCCGCACAGGCGACGACATCGTAAAGTGCCTCCTCCACAGGCCTGACGCTATCGTGTGCATTTTGACAGAGATGCCTTCCCAGGGCCATGAAAGTAAAAGTGCCATAGAATCAGAAGGAGGCAGAGTATAAATTGAATCTGAATGAGTCCCAGCCCAGCTTCCCCATTGCACCTTGGCCAGAAAGGGCTTACTCCTCTGTGACCTCCAGCAGCTGGGCCTCCGGGAGCCTGGGGCTGGGCAGTCAGCTGAGCTGGGTTGGCCGGGAGGGGCCGGGGGAGGGCAGGCAGGGAGGGAGGCCCTGTCCTGATCAGGGAGTGTGTAGCCCCTGAGAGCTAGGGTGTATGGTGATGGGGAAGTGCGTTAATGCTTGCCCCGGAGGGGCTTCGGAGTTCCTGGCTCCTGTGTTCTAAGATGTGGCAGCCCACGCCTTTTATGAGGCATTGCTGAAGCAGGTTTGCCCTCATTAATCACAGTGATAGCAATAAGCAGGCAATTAAGTTTTCCCAAGGATGTGTGTGAGATTTCTTAGCTCTGGCGGAGATGTGGTAGTTGGTGGAGTTAATGGTCGGGAGCTGGTGCTTTGTGTTTGGGTCAAGGCTCATTTTCAGGTTCCGAGAGATAAGAACGGGCCCGGGGTCACCCGCTCTTTCCTGCTCGGGAAGGTCACCCATAGGTCTGTGAGACATCAGCTTGGCATTCTGGGGCCCTGACTTTTCATTTCCCTGATGCAGGGTTTTGCTCAGCAGTAACTGCTCCTGGTGCCCTCTGCTCAGGGGTCCCGCTCACCAGCTAACCCTGCTCCCTGAAGACCAACTGGAGGCTGCCTGCCTGTGGGTAGCTTGTGAACTCCGTCTTAAGAATGAGCACTCAAATTGCATCAAATATTTAAAACCAGTACTTAAAATGCCGTAGATCTGATGAGTTCTGGCATTTTACGCCAACTTCAAACCTGTCTGTTACAAGGATCATTGTGACTGTCTCTTGGGGAGTGAAGTATCCTTGAAGTTCTGTCTCGCCCACCTCCAAATTGTTCCGTTGCCAGGCAACCTTCCCAGACACCAGTCGCACCATGTGGTGTCTTTCTCACAGCCTCCTGTCTCTTCTGCACCAAGCTTGGCTCCCTTACTGAGTAACCACATCCAGGTGCCCACCCAGCCCGGGCTGAGCGGGGTGTGTCTGTTCTACCCAGAGCTTCTCCCAGATGCGGCCACTCTCCTTCCTGTTTTACATTTCATCCTTTGTTCTGCTCATTTGGAACATTCTCTGCTCTCTTCTTCCCTTAAACAAACTGTTCTTCCAGGCTGACTGGATCGTTGTTCTCAGGAAGGAATCCCAGGGCAACCCCTGGCTGCACCCCGAGGCTGTTCTGTGGACTCCGCTTGGAATTGGTAATACTGACATGGGCACCTGCACCCATTATAAATGTGCCCTTTATCAGGGTTTCGCTCAGCTTCAGGAGGAGTGTGTAGAGGACATAGATCAAGTTTTGATTTTTTTGTGGGACCGTCTGGAATATGTAAGAGGCACCAAGCATGGATGCAGAATACCGGAAGTCCCAGTTCTGCCGTCTCCTACTGGGAGATATTGGAGAATCACTCCTCATGTGTGCTAGGTTCCCACCGTAAGCACAAGCCCTGCCTTGTATGCCTCCCTGCAGGGCACAGTGCCTGCAGCCCAGCCTGTGGCTCTTCACCGAGCTGGCCTTTTCCATCTCTGATGGCGGTCACCTTCAGGACTGTATTAATTTCAGCCTTTCTATTCGGCCTAGTAGGGTTATACTTTGCTGCCCACTAGGTGGGATCATGTGGCTGTGGTTCGGATGGTGGAAAACGAGCATGCTCACTTCCCAAGGAGGCCTGGAGCAGTACAGCTGGCGGCAGCACATTCTTCCCCTGCCCCGTGGTTGTGGCGAAGGGCATTGGTGCATATGGCTGCTCACTCAGCCTGCATCCCTCGTGGAAGGCGATGGTGGTGCAAATGAGAAGTTTGGCAGTGCAAACGAGAGCCGAACCTTTGTTATTTTAAACCACCCAGGTGTGTGTGTGTGTGTGTGTGTGTGTGTGTGTGTGTGTATTGAACACACTATAACCCGGCCTACCTCGTCTGATTTGCCATCTCCTTTGGTCCTTGCCTTCTTCCTCCTCTCTCCTTTGACCTCCCTCACCTGGGTGGAGTCACCAGTGGCCGGCAGCAGGCCACCCTCACCCTGCAGAATGGGGCTCAGAGCAAGGGCGCCTGCGGGTGAGCGAATTCCCCATGCTGATCCACAGCAGTGACTTCACTGACTTTAGAACTGGAGAATTCTTTTCACTCTTCTTGAAGATGTCAAAGCTTGAAGCTTAAGGACATCAAATAATATTGTTTTAAATTTTAATTTAATTTAATTTAATTTTTTTTTTACCAAGAACATGTATTGGTACATTGTATACATGATGATCATATTCAACATGATTATTTTGTACCTGTACATGATACATCTTGGTTTTCCCCCTCCCCCTCCCCTCCCTTTCACTCCCCCACCCTTCCCTATTTGCAACAGGTTTATTTGCATTTTTCCATTTTTTCCCCTTTCAGCAAATAATTTTTTTAACCAAACCAATTCTTAGGCTTTGATTTGGTAGATAATGAGTCATTACTTCCCAACCTATCTGTCTGATGTCCAAATCATCATATATAGAATAGTTAAAATGTTAGAAGTAGTGCAATAAGGAATGTGTCTTAGACCTGAATTGATAAGATCTGTGGGCCTTTGTGATTTTTAAAAATACGGTACGTCTCTAATCTTTTCTAAGCTATTACAACCTCCAAACATTCACATCAGGGTCTAGGGAGGTGAATCTTACGAAACAGATAGAGCTGTTTTTCTTTTATCTGCTATAGTTTTTGAGAGATGGGAGTAAAGATACCCTCAGTATTTCCAGAGAGGATGCTTGAGAGACCCATAGAAAGCAAACTGCCCTCCAGCAGGTAGTACATATTCCAAACGTTTTCATGGTTCTCACATACTCGCCCATCAGTGTCTACTGGGAGGATCTTTGAGAGATAGTCCAAGAAGAAGGAGGGAGAAAACTACTTTGCCTCTAAACAGAGAAGGCCAATACTCTGTCATTTGTTCTTCAGTGTGGTTAGCCTAGCCTTTTCCTTAATTTATAGCCTTGGTTAATGCCGTGTTATTATCTAACAGCGTGCCTGAGAAACAAGAACTCTTGTCATTCTCGCTATGTGATGAGGCCCAGATGTGCTCAAATCAAGACTAAGTGTGAGATCCAAAAATCAAGACAGGACTCACAGTTTAGTTAAAAATCTAGTGAATGAGCAGGAGCAAAGATGTGAAAAGTGAATGTTCCCAACTGCTCTGTTTGGTTGGAAATTAGGGGAGGGCCAGATGGATGGAAGGGGCTCGGAGTAACTTCTGTCCTTAGGTGGTCAGACATGGAGAGTCCAGTTTGCAGATGGTACGGCTGTTTCTAGAGGAGCATTCCGAGCGAGTATTTTTCACGGGAAACCAACTGTCACAAAACATGAAATTTCCATTGACTTGGTTCATGTTGTACCACCAGTTAGATGAAGGAAATTACCCGCCCTTTTTCGATTTGGATGCTAGGTATAAAAATTAAAGTTATACATGTTTTTTACTGAAAGATTCATGGGGACAGTGATGCAATGGCTAATTTGTAGATGTGAGGGTTTAAGCAGCTATGACCGGAGGGAATCAGAACCACGCTGACACTTGATGATGTCCTTTCGTCACTAACTCGGCATGGACGAACACACTGTGGACAGAGATTGTTGAGTTCTGCAGGAGAATCCTAATATTGTATGAATACTGAGGAGTGCAGCAGGCTTCGGCAGGCTGGGAAATTCTTCCAAGCGGATTGCTTGCTAACAAAACTGGTAAAGAAATACTGAGGAGGTGAATGATTTCCTATCTTTCAAAATGATAAAGCAGACTTGGTTGACTTCATCCTTTGTCCAGGGGGAAGGAAAGGAAAGAACTGGGTTTGGGCCCCAGAGACACTGGGCAGAATCCTAGCTCTGCCACCCCGAACCGTGTTGTATGAGGCAGATAACTCATCTTCTCTGAGCCCAAGTTTTGAGATCTGGGCAGTGACTCCAGAAAGCTGTTTTGGCAAACAAATAATACATTGATTTGAAAATGCTGTGCAACAGGTAAAGAATGCCAGAAATATGATATGTTTAATACAATTGACATTATTGTTCTTCCTTCCTCTTTCTGACAAGTGTGCACTATTACCTAACTGAATGTGGTCTGAGTTTTCCTCCTAGAGTAATTGTTCCAAGATTAGGTAACTGGCTTGTCATGCTCTTGTTTATATTGCAGATGGCTGAGAAAAACTCAAAAATGTACTTAGCCAGCCCCGAATACTCTGAGGGCAGAATTTCTTCTCCACACAACACTGGTTTCTATGTCTGAAAGGTTTCTTGTGAGATTTAAAGTGGGGTGGGGGGAGGGGAGAGAAAGAGAGAAAGAGAGAAAGAGAGAGAGGCTAAAGAGACCCAGTCAGTAGGTAGAGATGCCTAGTTTGCGTGGAAAATCCTGCGAGAGGCAGGGCTTCAGTCAGCGGTAGTCAGTCAGCTCACACTTGAGACGAAGGTCTGCAGAAGCTTGAGTACTGTGGATGTGGGTCTGTCTCTCTGCTGCATAAAGCTCTATTTGTTTGATGCCTGAATAGAGAGGCAATTTTAGAGCTTGAGAGAACTTTAGATCCTTAAAATCTGTGCACGCACAAAGAATACTGAACTTTGTGGTTCAGAGCATCAGACGCTCTTCCTGCTCACTGGTCTTCCTGACCTTTATTTCTTCTGCACGTTGTGGCCCTGCTATACCTCCTGCATGTAACTCTTATCATGTCGATCTCAAATTCAATTATTCTTTTGTGCAGGCTTGACAAAATGAGGTATAGGCTTCTCAAACTATTTCTAAAGGGATGATGGTAGTGGACTCCTGGCGCCCCTTCTGCATTGTAGAAATATGTCTCTACAAATCCTTTGCTCTAACTTTGAATATAGCCAATATGTTATTTTGAAATCTAACTACCCATGTGGTCTTTGGAACTAAAGAACAGTAGAAAGAAAGACTGCATTTCTTCTAGAAGCAAGTATCTCTTTACATTTTTGTCCTTTTCCTGTTATTTTGATGGACAGCAGAGCCAAATCTGTGGTCATTCTGCAGATAAGGCAACTTCCTTAAATGAAGAGACAGTCTATTAGAAAAATCCACCAGTTTCTGCCATCCTTGCTCCTGCTTCTCTGGAACCTACTATTCGTGAAGGGGAACTGGGTGGCTCAGCTTTCCAAGACCAGTACACCTGCTTGGGTCTCTCCAGGCATTCCCTGACTTTAAGGCCACGAGACAAACCAGGCTGAGATTTTCCCATGAGATTCTTTTCGAATAAGCTTCCACCTCCTCATCCAAATAAGCTCAGTAAGGATTTAAGCAACAGGCACCAGGCAACAGCATCTTCCAAATACTGAACTGTGAACGTCATATGCTTGAAACTCGTGTTTAACTATGCAAATAATCTGAGCTCCTTTCTCCAGGCAAAATCCCACCTAAGTAACACTAAATTAGTTTACCAGAAAAATTACAGCTGAATGGAAGAAATCTCATCTCCACCGGGAAAAGTCATTCTTAAGCTACATAAAACGTGTCTTTTCTCTTAACGTCTCTCCATGCATCCCTGTGGTTCCAGAGGCTGGGCCTCGGGTTCTCAGTGAGAGCTATTATATATTTGGCTTCCCACAGCTCTCGTATTCTAGATGATCTGTGTGACTTTTGGTACTTGGATGCAGACAGAAATCCCCGTTCTCACCCATCCTTTCTCCACCTGGATGGTCTCCTCTTGTCCTGTTGAAAATTTCACTGAAGCCCACTGCCTAGACTGATGTTTCTCACCTAGTTTCTCATGAGTGCTGCATTGCTGGGTTGAAAGTTCTTTACTTTCCTACAGATTTTCAGTATAACCTGTTATTTCTTTAAATTATTTGCTTTCATTTCTGAATTCCTGATATCTCAATCCCAAAGTCCACGTAATAGTTTGTTATTCACATTCTAAATCTTGCACACTCTATTTCCAAGATTTTTTTTTTCTAGCTGCTTTGAACAAATTTATACATACTTCTGTTTGTTGCTGATTTCTTCCTTCCCACTATGGTGCAACTTGTGTTTTGAGTCCCTGGAATCCAGCCCTCGTTCAGCATTGCCTGCTGTTCATGGTGTCTGCTGGAAATATGTGGAGTGGGGAGCCTCCAAGAGAGCACGTTAAGCTATAGAAATTTCTAAGCCAGTTTTGCCTTCGTTCCCCCTTTCTTTCCCTGAGCTTGAATGTATTCAAGAAATAATAATATGGAGTAGAAAATACATTCATGTCTCCCTACTAATTCTAACATTAGAAGTTCTAAACTCAGTAACTCCCTTGCAGTTGGAATCTGCTAATTTGGGACAGAAAGATGGAACACAGTTTCAGAGCAATTGTTCCCTAGTTTCTTTTAAGGCATGGAGAGAGCTTATAAAAACCTAGGAGACAGAGTGGATGTGGAAAAAGGTGTTTGTAATTTTGGTGCAGCACTACCAAAAGCCTTGGGAGCATGTGTAGGTTTTCAAATACATAGTCGTATCCACGCAAGGCCAGTGGGGTGCAGTCGAATCACTCTAATTACATTCTGGAAGTTCTGCCTGATACTGACACGTCTGTGAAGCACCTTCAGAGTAGCACCTTCCCAGGACTCCCCACTGACTGAACTTGGAAGGCCGAATGTAGAGCCAACACATCCATTTGCTACATTCAACTGAGCACTCTCACTGTCGCTGGTCCTCAATGGACCAAAATTTCCAGGAGTGTGATCACCTGGGCGTAGCTGCACATGCAACCCTGGGATTCAGGCTTTTGGAAGGTTTTTGCCTGGTAGTCTTGTGGACTTAGAAGTAATGAGATATTAAAAGTCAGGTAGCCAACACAGTTTGCTATATACCCTGGTGTGAGCTAAAAGTCATATTTATTTTGCCTGTTCTAGGCTGTAGATACCTCAATCATGGAAATTTATCAGTCAGATTTCCTGTTGCTGAAATCCAATACCTGACACCTACAATTTAAAGGATGAGAGGTTTCATTAGGCTCCCAATATCAAGGAATTCAAATAAGAATGTTAGATGTTGACTGTTAGTTAATAAACCCCATTATGAAGACTATCATCTCAGAATGAACTAAGAGTCACATCAATGGAAATACTACAGCAAGTCACTTTCAGGGGTTCTAATCACAGAACAACTAATGTCTTTAGGGCCCAACAGAACTTGATCCAGAAATTCAATTACCCCCTAAGAACTGGCTCCGTCCTGCTTGTCTTGGACTTTTATGTATCTGGTGGAGGAGAAATCTGCAAAAGTAGCTAAGACTTCACGACTAGACCTCATTCTGGGAAAGCGTAGGAGACTGGCATTAAACAAAACATGTCCTTTGGGGAGGAGAAAGCATGTTGAGTACTTCTGAGGGCTTGAGTGAAATGTAGATAAGTGCCGATGAAATTTGGCAATATGAAGTTTGTGATTTGGCAAGAACACTCGATGTGGGATAAATTGTCAGTGGAGGTGAGCAGCAAAACATGGCACATCTAGGCAAGCAGGTATGGAGGGAATCAGAAGTAGGGGAGGGGGTGAGACATGGATGAGGATGATTTATACATTCAGAATGGGAAAGAACAAGCAGGTGCATATGCTAATAAAAAGAACGTAGATGAGAGGTTGTCAGGGTTAGATTCAGAATGTCTCATGCAGAGGAACATCATGGGAGGGTTGCTGGTGGATTCATCGGTGATGTGTTCAGGAGCTGAGCATGCTCTCGGGTGAGAAGTTGGTGGCGGGTCCCTGGGAATGCAAACTAGAAGAGGCTGCCTCCCTGCCTGGCTTCTTCCTTCTCTGATTCCTGGCCACCATGATGTGAGTGGCTTTCCTCTAGGGTCGCTAGAGTTGCTAAGCTGTGTCAAGAGCCAGACCGAGATGTGTCTCCATGAACTCAAGAGAGTATCAGTCAGAAGGTGGATAGAAGACGTCCTTTGGTGAGGACCAGAAAATGAAGTGTGGAGAAAAAGGTTGACGGCCTGAGTGGGAAAAAGGAGGAGAAGCAATGGATAGGGAGGTGAGATTGCTGACAGGAAAGGGAGAGGGACCAGGGGTTAGGGGACATTGAGACTTGAGGGAGATGGTAAGTTCTCTGGGAAATGGTTATGGAGCTGCCCAGGAAGGTGTCTCCAGTGATCCACAGGCCCCACATTGGCACAGAAGCAGCGGATCTGGAACTAGAAAGCACTGACCCGGTGAGCTTGTGTCACGCAATCTCAGTACTAAGCTATGTGCACAAGCTGTCAGTAACCAGAAAAGCTTTCTATACTCCCAGCCATTGTGCATTTACTGTGATACTTGGATATTTGGCTTACTTTGATGTTCAAAATTCAATGGATCCATGGATTATTGAAATTGAATTTCTCATTTGTTTGAGAGAGTTGGTAGAAACAAAACAAATTTGATTTTGTTCTGATAAATAAATCTAATAAATAAATCTCGAATATCTCTCTTTGTGGAGTGTGAGTCATCTCTAGTACTCCATGAAGGAAAGTTTAAGTGTAATGAGAATTTATAACAGATGGATTTTCTATTGGGTGGCCAAGGAAGAGGTCTCTGAGAGAAAGACATTGAAGCTGAAGATTGAGGAATGTATGGGAATAGCAAATTGAAGAAGCAAAGGGTAGAGTGGACATCGTGGGCCTGGGAACTTGTCTTCTGTGATCTTAAAGAAGATCACTGGGGGCAGTGTGAAGTGGACAGGTGGAAGTGTCCTGGCATGGAGGAGAAGTGCTGCAGACTCCCATGTGGAACGCTTCAGTGAGTGGCACATGGGTGACCTAACGGGCTCTGGCCAATTCACGGAGAGTGATTTGAACAGATGTTGGAAATAAGATAGCCACTTGGAGGATCATTAGTGTAATAGTCCAGTGAAGAAATGATGATATTTTGCATGGAGGATGTAGCGACGTAAAGAAGTCAGTCCGATTCAAGATTTAGCCCGACAGTGGGACTGGTAATTTAGAGTTAAAGAAGTTAAGAATTATAACTCCGAGATAGCTTGGCGTGGGCTAATAGCTTTGTGAATGTTTCATGAACATGAATGAAAAATTCAAGAGACACAGTGTGTGTGTGGGTGCGTGTGTGTGTGCATGTATGTGTGCATGCGCATGTGCAGGGAGTAGGGGCTAGTAGAGTACAGTTCTGACCTTTAAGTTTGGGGAGTAGTGAAACAACGCAGTGGAGGTGTCCTATACGCTGGCGGATAAGTGTCTGAGCTGGTGATGTGTAGCTGCGAATTGTCAACTGAGAGAGGCGACTTTCATCTAAAGAAATAGATGAAATGACTTTGGGCTAGAGTGTATGAGAAAAGAAGACCCAGGATTGACCCCACGAAGCTCTAATGTTTAAGACAAGAAGGAGCCAGAAAAGGGGACTAGAAAAATGTCACCAGAGAAAACACAGAAGGAAAATGAAGGGATTGTTGTGAGAGAAGCTAAGGACAGAAGGCAATTCAGGAAGAAGGGACAACTTCGCCATCATAACATGAGAACAGCCATAGATAAGATGGAAATGAACGACCATAACTGTTCTCCGGTTTATTCACAAAATGAGTCGGTCTGTAGTTCCCAGTGCCCAGCAGAGAGTACGAGTGAACATTCTAGCAAGGTGGGAACTGAAAGTCATTCATTTGATTTAGCTGCAGTAAGATCATTGCTGACCTTAATGTTGTATTTCATTTAATCGGTAGGTGCAAAAGTCCTATAGGGGTCTACTGAAGAGAGAAAGAGAGGTTAGGAAGTGGAAGTGGTTTACAATCTGCTCTTACAAGATTTAATATTGAGAAGGACATAATTAGGGCAGTAGCAAGGATGAGGGGACTTTTTTTTTAATAGCCTTATCTGTCTTTTGCAGAAACTAGAGTGAATAGAATGATCCAGATGATTGAGGTAGAAACTCCCCTGAGAAAATGAAACTGGAAGAGAACCCAAATAATGTTGATTCTTTCTTTCTTTCTTTCTTTCTTTCTTTCTTTCTTTCTTTCTTTCTTTCTTTCTTTCTTTGGTGCTGGGGATCGAATTAGGGCCTTGAGCTTGCAAGGTGAGCACTCTAACCACTGGGCTAAATCCCCAGCCCCCAAATAATATTGAGAATTTGGGTTTTGATTCTTTCTTTTTAACAAGAGTAAAGGGCAAAGCGACTATAGGTGTGTAGACTTAGTTTGATGAGAAAGTGGCGATACTTGATTCTGTATGAATGACACAAAAAACCCACTTTCAGTAGGGAGTGAGACAAAGAAAGAAGACAGAAAAATCAGAAATTTGAGAAATTATCTCATGTACACCATCATTTTTAAAATTATGCTTCCATTTCATTTAGAATGTTCCTTGTTTTATGCTATTTAAAAATGATATATAAAATATCTCTTTGCAAGAAAATGATTCTTTATGGCCATTTCCTTTGGATATATTCTCAGAAAAAAGAATTCTGAGAATTCTATTTTTTGTTCTTTCTGTTCCTTAAAGGACTATTTTTAATTTTTAAAATTAATACATTGCTTGTTCATACTAGTGAAAAACTTAAAATGGCCTGAGAATGGAGCAATTTACTAGGTGCATGATTCATTTTAAACTACTGAATTAATTTCCATTACCTAAAGTTGACGTACCGATACCATCAGTCCATTACATACAATCTGTGTGCTATGGATAGAATAATGTTTAGGACATATACTTTAGGGCCTCATGTTAGCTGACTCTGAAAGAATTCAAAGTAGAAGCAACAACACGATCTAATTAATCTTCCTTCCACGGATTTAGGATTGATGAGGTTTGGATGAGTTCCTTGGATCTTTGGGGTTTGTCTTCACTGATATCATTAAGAAAGCTGACAGCAAGAAAATTAGGAGGCAGGATTCAGTGACTAATTCTACAAATAATTAGTATTTTCATTTCCAGAGAAAATTAATAAATCTAAAAAATATTTACATTTTTCAGACTAAAGCATTTAATCAAGTCTTGATGATTTAATCCAATCTGCATGTTCATTAATTAATGAGAAAAACAGATTTTGAGAGACTTTTTTTCCTGGCGAGTTGAACTCATTGAGTCCTTCAGTCATTAATTCAGCTAATGTGGACTAAGCCTCCAACACGCGCTGGGTCATAGGAGAAAAAGAGCCAGGTGCAATTAATTTTCCCTCTAAGCCGTCCATGATTCACGAGTAAGAGGTAGGCAAACTGAGAATTTCACAGCAATGCAGTAAGTACAGCCACGGAAAAGTACACAGGCCATCACGGGTGCCTCAGCGAAGGAGTCCGGGACAGAATGGGCCGGAACCGCTCCGAGAGGTGTGGACTGAGCGTCACAGGGGAGAAGGAACTTGCCAGATAATGCTACCGATGCTGAAATGTGGCCCAACGTGTGTCTTCCCCGAGCTCACCTGTCTCTTTGCTTGCCTTGAGGACATTCATCTCATTTCTCTAATGCCTTTCTCAACTTTCAGAACAAAATAAGGTCTCAGAAGGTACTCGTGAAATGAACTGATGAGAGAGCGACTTGGTCACTTAATACTGATGCTTCTTGTATCCACATCTCCCTCCAGCGACACTTCAGGGCTCCAGGATGGTATTTCCAACCATCTCAGAGTCATGAAAGCTAAAACATCTTCTTTGACTGAAGCCTCATTCAGTGGCCTGCTTCCCGACTCTTCGAATGTGAGCAATGATCCATTAGGGTGTTTGCGTTGCTGTTTTAGACTTTTCTTTCCAGAAGAGAACTGCAAAGAAATTTGCAATTGCTGTTAATGGCATGAAGAGGGATGAAGCACCTGACCGGAACTCTAGATTTTCCTCTGTTGCAGAGTTTCTAGCTCCACCCCCTCAAGTTCCCACTCCTCCGGTGGGATGGAGCACTGTATCCGAATGTGTGGGAACAGCAGAGGTGATTGCCAGAATTTGAAGTGCTTGGGAAGCTGAGCCGCCCAGCACATTTTCTCATCCTGCCTTTCTGCTTTCTGTGTCCCACACCTGCTGCCCACACCAGGGCTGGAGAATGTTTTATTATACAAAAAAGACTTTTGCATTAAAAAATTTCAGAGAAAACTGTGGTAACCAAATTTGAGTTTATCATATCCTAGGAAATTTACTAGCTGATCAAGGCCTTGTTTTGTAGCTGCAGTAGGTAGGGACACGGAGTTAAAGAAATTTGGGAAAATCATTTGAATGTATTCCATTTTGATTTTTCTCACCTGTGTGATAGGGTTGATTGCAGCTATTTCTTTCACAAGGAGATTCTGAAAATAAAATGGACAGGAAAGAGGGAGCTTTAGGAATTCTAAAAGTGACAAAGTAGGCGTTGTTTGTATATGTATCTTCCCACAAACACACATGCTCTACCATATGCCCCTTCACTACTCATAAATGTCTATGTTGATAAAATGACAACAGTTAACAAAAAATGATAACATCTTTGTTCTTGGAAATCTCATTTTCCCTTAAATAACAAATATTTGAGGTTTAGGACACTTGCTAGCATTTCGGTCATTATTTTTCTCATTTCCAACGGTTTTTTGTTTTTTTGTTTGTTTTTGTTTTTGCCACGTGTGTCTTTCCTTCAGGGAATATATTTGTGGTTCTTGAGCTTGCACTTGTATGCTGCCATCTCTGATTTCCATCTTTGAATACTAGAGGACCCTGAGGTATATTCCAGGGCTAGTCTGGGTTTTCATGTGGCAAAATGCTTTGCTAGTTAATTGGCTTGTGCCCAATGGAAACTGAAAGAGAAGGAAACAGCACAGGTGATGGTGGGCCATCAGCTCTGTTGTCCTACTGAAATTGAACTGTGTTTCTGTCATTCAAGAGGAGACGCTGACCCCCAGACTGGAAGGGAACCTCTACTGCCTTCAGCTTCCGGCCGATGTGAACGGGGACTGGGGGAGTCAAGGGAGGGATTTGACCTTCTTGGAATGGAAGTGTCAGAAAGAGATTGATGAGATGTGGAAATGAAACAGGCCATTTATTTACAGCAAACAGACACACTTTAAGGTACTAAGTAAGACAACTGAAGAAGCACCTGAAGGCATCGGCGAAATGAAGAGTAGGGCACTGTCTGTGTGCCCTGGTGGTTGTGGCTGAAAGCTGTTTGTGCAGAAAGGAGGAAAGAGTGAAACCAAAAATTACTTTTTTGTTTTGCTATCACACCTGTAGCTCCCTTGTATGTTATTTCACCTGTAACAACTGAAAATTCATGGCCCGAAGGTGTTGGAAGCACAGTTTCCCTGGGTGCTAGTCCAGGTTCTGAGCAGCCAGAACGGTGAGGGGCCCCTGCTGGTGGCGGGCGGGACTGCGCGGTCCGACCACAGATGTGGACGAGCTATCCTCTCCAGGGCGAGGGAGAGACGCCCTCTGTCTCCGCAGACGCAGCTTTGTGTGCTTTGGATTTAGGTAAGAAACATTCTCACTGATTCACAAGGCAATTTACAATATTTAGCCCTTGGAAGTACTTGAAGAAAAATGCTTTTTAGTTCTTACTGTAAAGAAATGGCTAGGAGGTATTTTTCCCTTTCCTCTTTAGTGATCTGAGCCCGAGTTCCTTTTTATTAATTCATTCATTTGCTACTCAGCAAACCTTTCTTGAGCTGGCACTCTGACCAGGGCTCTGGGTGTTCAGCAGTCAGTCAGATAACCTGCTTCTGCCTTCATGGAGTTTGCGCCTTGATTTAGAGAAGATAAATATCACCATGCAAACAAAAAAGAAAACCATTCAAGGTGGTGACGTGTGCTGCAAATGTAACCAGAATAGTGATGATGGTGGGAGGGGACGTATTTAAGTCAATGTCCCTCCTCTGCGGAAGGACATGTAATCTGGTGTCAAGTGATTTGTAGACATAACACAAAAGTGGACGAAAAGTAACTCAGAGTTGAGTGTGGCAGCACTTGTCTGTAACCCAGCATGCTGGGAGGCTGGGGCAGCGGATCACGAATTTGAGCCTGGCCTGAGTCACACTGAGAGACCCTGACTCAAAATAAAAAATGAAAAATAAAACATCTGGGGATGCAGTTCTGTGGGAAAGGTCTCAGTTCAATCTCCAGAGAGAGAGAGAGAGAAAGAGAGAGAGAGAGAGAGAAGCTCAAACCATTAGCACCATATTTCATTTTTTTGTGTTATAGAAGGATTCCTAAGTGGTAGGTGGTATAAGACAAATATATCAACTCAGCAGCATGAAGATGACTCTTATTTTGAGTGTTCATTTTTAATATGTTATATTTTCCTCTACATGATCTCAAAATGACTACCATACTTTTGGGGCCCATTGAGGTCAAGAAGAAAAGGAGATTGTAGTGTTTGTCAGGACTGGGCTCATAACAGACCAGGGCAGTAAAAACAAAAAATGTGGGGGTCCTTTGTTCAAAAAACAGAAAAAAATTGACATGGACAGTATGAGAAGTACACAAACTCTTCTAAAAGTATGCTGTCACTTATAAAAGATAACAGCAGTGCATGAGTAATGGCATCAACCTACATTAGAGCCATCCGCCAGCAAGTCAGTAAACCTGACGTGGTTGGGGAAACATGGGTGCAGGGAAAGCAGTTAGAGAGAGAGAATCAGGTAAACTCAGCCTTGACTTCTCTATGGCTTCCAGAAAGAATGCTTTTCTAACCTGTTTCTTTATGTTTCTAGTTCTTCATTCATGGTCTACGGTATAAGACTCTGAATAGATAAACCCAGGCCACGTCTCTGTCCTAATTAAAAGTGAGGGCCAAAATGAATACTTTCCTGAGATTCTGTGGTTGGGAGAATTCTGTGTCTTGCCAAACTCAGTGCGAATGTCCATATACACATCTATAACCCACAACAAATATGCATTACACTTCATCTATTCAGTGTGTGCTGTTAATCTTTAATCCATTCCTGTGTTTATGCAAATATATTCCCAGCCATCATAAAGTAACTTAAGCCCCATTGATTAAGATTTGCCTCAGCTTCTAAGGAAGGCACCGCCACATACTCAGCAGTGATGGCTGTTAGCATTGAGATCAGGGTCTGGTTCTCTAGTTCTGTATGTGCCCACATCGATGTAATGCAACCTCAAAGCTAAACCATGAAGTCAAGGACCACTAATGTTCCCCACATGCAGTAATGGAGAAAAGAAGAGGGGAATGAGAAGGACATCATTTACAGGACAAAATCTGTAAATGGGAATAAAATCTGACATGGGAATAAAAACTGCTAAAATTGTTGTTTTCACAATGGTGGTGGGATCAAAACTTGTACATATGACTTCTTTTAATTGCTCTGTAGTCTCTCTGTTTTTTAAGAGTCTTTTGGATCATCCAGGTGAAATGATGTGACTTAACTGTTGATTGTTGAGATGTCTGGTCCTCATGTTCTGACTGCATTTGGCTATAGCGATTTTCCCTTAAATTTGACTAAGGACACGGCAGGAAAAGGAGCCTCCTAAGAAGGTCTTTGGACTCCACACATGGTTATCCAACCGTGTTTCCCTTTTCTCACTAATGGTCAGGCTTGATTATCTTTGGTGAAACTGTAAACATTTTCTTTTGTACTGTTATTCAGGGCATAAGCAGTCAGAAATTGTCCACATATCAGTTTCAAATTCCAATTTAATGGAAATCATTTTATAATCCCTGGAGGAAGCATCCCTTCTTCAAATCTTAAATCTAATCGAGACATAGTACTAAAAGCATAAAAATCGAATGACTGGAGAATTCGTTGTGAGAGTGATATCTTATTCTAACTTCCAACTTCGTGCTTCTCCGTCCATTTATTTGGGCTACAGGAGAAAAATCACCACATTTTTGTTGTTGTTTCAGTTGGGATGCAAGTTACTCTTCAGGATGGAGCTAACTCGAGACTAATCTGAGTCATCTGTAAGTCATGCCACTTCTTTTGCGGCAGAAGGTGTGGCATGTATAAAGCATCTTGTTTTTGGCTTCAGAAAGTGTACTCTGATGTGTCCCGGGTCACTGGACACCACAGCCCTGGGAATGTGGCAGTCCTGTAGAGCAGTGAGCCTTGTTTTCCTCCCTCCGGCATGTGTGACTCTTACCCCCGTATCCTGCTTCACAGCCCTTCACAAGATGTCATTATAGTGCAAATGTGATGGGTTGCCCTCTGTAAGCAACATTTACATGCTTCTCTTGTGTGGAATATGTCCTTAGATCTTTAGAGGTCAACCTGTAGGGACCTTTTTGGCCTGTAGTAGGATTTGGCTCCTATGAAGTACTGGCAGAATATTGAAGGCCGCAAGGAAGGATTCTGGCACCGTCTCCTGGGTCTCTCTCTCTGGATCTTCTGTAGGTAGTGGCTATACTCCTCTGTGGGAGACTTTTGCTTTCATTGGATGCCACCCTCATGCACCTACAGATCATCCTTCGTCCTATTAATCTCCTCCTCTGTTTCCTCCCATGTCTGGAGATAATAATGAATTCCCGTTGTTGTTAACTGCAGGTACTCCATCCCCTCTCTTTGACGCCCCTCAACCCCATTCAGACCTTTGTTAATAGCCCCATAGGAAAACTGTCTTTAATTCTTGAACACACTATCAGATTTTTTCCAGGCCTCGAGATATAGAATGAAGACCACTTTCTGAGCAGTGTCCCCTTTCCACCATGATAAAGGTAAATCTCCTTCAGATCAGTACCTGTCAGGCTCATGAAACTACATGGATTTGTTCTGGAAAATAGTCCACATGTGAAGCAATAGCTGCAATTACAGTCTCTAGTTGATAACGGTTTTCGTACTCTATGGTCTTTCTTTAAAACATATCTCTGCTGTGAAACCGCCTGGGTCCTGATAGTTTCCAAGTTTTAGATGGAGGGACACCTTTCTGTAGGTCCACAGGGATGTGCCTTTGAGTTTGTATAATATGATGGTCAGATACTTCCACTTGGCCTTTACTCTTCATCAGCAGGTCAATGTGGGGCTTCACTTGTAGATAACCATGTCCAGAAAGTACCCTGGGAGGGGAATATGTATAGGATCTTACTGTTTCTATACTGCAGAATATATCCAGAATAATAGAATAGAGACGAGTCCTTACTCTACATGGTGGAATGCAGTGGGATTAAGGGTGTTAATTAACTCAGGAGCCAGAGTCTACGACATTCTGAAGAGACTATGTATTTCTTTTTTTCCTCTGTACTGTTCTCCTGGAAAATGGCCAGAGTCTGTTTATGAGAGTCTTGGGGTAAGAGTCACAGTTTTTGATGTGGATGGTGTTAGAAATCCTTCTCAAGGTCATCCAGCCGCCACTTTGATAAATTCTGGTGTCTTTGAATTGTCTTATGTTAGGGTATTAGATGAGGGATTATGACTCGCTTTTGGTTGCCGTAAGTTCATCAGACTTTTTAGTTTCCTGTTCTCATTGTATGAGGAATACCATGATCTGCCTATTTATTTATAATTACCCTCCACAAAGATTATTTCACAGCAGATTATTCTGATCTCTAATGCTGCTATTTTTGCCTCTAAACTTTCCTGACTCTCAGAGCCACTGCCTCATCTCAGCTATTCATGATTTTGCTATTCCGACCGCAATTAAGGAAACAATTTTAGCCACAGTAGCACCTACCCAGTGTCTTTGACCGTCAGAGAAGAGCTTAGTCCAGATAGGGGAAGGCACATGTTAAATTCACTCCAATGACTCTATCTCCCTAGGTCTCAGGAGTTCTTTTTTAATAGTGCATTAAGAAATCGCTGGCATCTTAACTTCATTTAGTGTGAGCCCATGTTACAGTTAATCAACCAACCAGCCAATTAGAACTGCTCCCTGCTGCTTGTGCTAACATAGTGAATACGGAAATGCTTCCAAGTGCGTGATGGAATCTAGCGATGCTCTCTGTTTCCCGGGGCTGGCACCTTCAGACTCTATTCCTACAAACATTTCCAGAATGTCGCAGATACAGACAAATAAAGCCTTTGGATTCTTTTGGTGAATATGTTCTCCCTCTTAGGTCTGACGCTTGTATCGGCCCAGGGAATGCTGACATCTGACTGTTTCTAAGGTTTGCAGACCCTGAAAAATCTTAGAGAATGTGGAATAAGAAGAAATAGTGGGTACAACGAGAAACAGTGAAAGCAGCCCTATGAGTGAGAATGTTTAGAGGCTCCTTAAGAGTGTGAGGAGTAAATCACCTGGACACGGAAGCAAGAGGAGTTCAGTCTATAGGAGGGGTAGAATTGTCTGGATCAGTTGATGTCATACTGCTTCCCTATTCTGATTCTTAGGGTGCTTCCCTCCCCACCAAAAATACCAGTTACCACACAGATGACATGGTGAGACTGTAGGCTTCCGTGCAGTTGGAATTCACATCCTCTTTTCCACAATCTTAGTTTAATTTTAGCCCCGACTGCAGGTGTTATTTTGAAGTACATGTGTAAGTCCCAACATTTCAATATGCGCCTCTTGGATGAAATTTTTTTTCGGGCATTTCCTTTTATAAATAAGTAAAAACTATGATGACCTATCTGCCTCAGTGTCCATGGGTTTTGTTTATGCCTCTCACACTGGTCTGTGGCCATGGCTGTTAAATCTCTTCAAATTTTCCCTTCATTTGACACTTTAGATCAATGATCACAGATCACAACACAATTAGCCCATCCACAAATACCTACTATCTCAGAGAACAGAGAATCTCACCCTTGTTTCTGTCTGGATTTTCATAGTGCTAAGCACAAACATGGTCAGATGACTTACTCAGATTTCGATCTGAATTTTAAGCTACCAGAAAAATGCTGGCAACTGAAAAGCTGTTGACATGGCTTCGGGGAGAGAGAATGAGTCTTTCCAGTAGCGGAAATGTGACAGAGATTTCTGTAATGTCTCTGCTGGAGACCTCGTTCCCATTTTCATGACTGGTAAGTAGAAAATAATTGCTAGTACTTCCACGGTGGCCGCTGGAGCTGCGGCCTTCAGGCTGAGTGGTCTTAGGGCTTGATTTGAATTCAGAAGAGGGAGCAGAAAACACCTGGCTTTGTGGTTGGGCTCGGCAATGGGCTTCTCTGTGTAACCATGATGGGCAGAGAGCTAGACAGTCTACCCCTATTTTCTTCCCTTTCTTTGTTTCAGAGATGGCTTCTTTTTAAATGTATTTACTGTTGTCTGTTAATATGTATTAATTGTACACATTTGTGGGGTTCCATGTGATAATTCAACATGTACAGCATGCCCTGATCGAACCTAACCACCTTTCCCTCCCTTCTCCCACTTCCTAGTCTGTTAATCATTCTTCTATGGTCAGGTTGACTTTCTCTAAGCTTATATACATGGGATAGAATATGTGGTACTTTTCTTTCTGTCTGGCTTATTTCACTTCAAACAATACCTTCTAGTTATACCTATGTTTGCTGCAAATTTCAGGATTTCATTCTTTTTGTTGCTGAATAATATTCCGTTGTATTTATATGCCACATTTTCTTTATCCATTGGCCTTTTGGTTGGCACCCGGGCTGATCCCGTATCTTTTTGGTTGCCAACAGTGCATAATAAACATGGGGACGAAGGTATCTCTTTGGTTTGCTAATGTGATTTCCTTTGATTTATACCTAGTAGTGAGACAGCTGGATCAGGTGCAATTGAGAGTGTAAAAATAATTGGTTCCCCAAATATAACTAATAATAACATCCAATTAAAATCTAAAAATGAATAAAATCCTATAAATTTCCTTGATAGTTATTTATTGACTAACTTTATTTGCTATAGTAGATAACACGGGGCTCTGTTTAGAGAAAACATTTTGCTTGGAGTAATATTGAAATGAGAACTTCAACTCAGTTTGTGATTAAGTATAAGAATATAGCATTTCAAGAATTATAGCATTTATTTAAAAGGAACTATTTTAAGGTTCAGTGGTTTTATATCCTGTATAAGGGACTACATGATACATTTTGAGATGCAGCACCACACCAAGATTTAAAATTTGTTTAAATCACACACACACACACACACACACACACACACACACCCCTGACATTAATTCTGCTGCATTGATTTTCCAATTCTATAATTTCTATTAGTTTTTCAAAGATAATTTACAGTTTTTAATTGAGAACTTTTCTTTTGAATTTGTTTCAAGAGAAGTTATAAGGCTGCTTCAGAGTCTTCAGGAGATAATACTCGTCTGACCCAGCTCAGTGTTAGCGTGGGTTGAGTGACGGCTCTCATTCAAGTTGTGGTTTTCCTGGTCTTTGTCTGACCAGGAAATTTTTAAATTCTGTATGCAATTGTCCTGTTTAGTTTTAGCACTCAGGTTCTGATCTAGTTTGTGGCTTTAATAGTACTTAGATTTTCAAAGTGTGCTGTTTCGGTCTGTTTGGTTATCTAGTACCCCTGAGACCCTTACTGGGCTCTCCTTGTGCTGCCTGAAGTGGCGAGAGAGGCTTCCCTGGGCCTGGCTGCTGGGTGTCCTGTTGGGAGTGAGTGTACTGGGATTCTGGTGCCAGCCCAGATCCTCCTTACCATTGCCCAGATGGCTCTGACTGGGTGAGAAAGGGCATCCTGGTCTTTGGTGATGATGGCTTCCCAGAAGGGGCTGCTTGCCGTGGGGCTGGCTATCCTGCCTCGGGCCCCCAGGCTTCATGATGTAGGAAGGCGCTTCTTCTAGCTGCTTATTTTTGGTGGTCGTACAGTCAATCTTCTTCCTTGACAGTGTCAGGCTCACCTTTTGTGTCGATATAAAAAAACAAAAATCAACAGAGATTCTCTAAAGAATAGTGATATTTATTTG
The DNA here is from genome assembly GCA_004026905.1 of Hystrix cristata. Taxonomy (NCBI): domain Eukaryota; kingdom Metazoa; phylum Chordata; class Mammalia; order Rodentia; family Hystricidae; genus Hystrix; species Hystrix cristata. The sequence continues at coordinate 39,837 of PVJO010011222.1, forward strand.
GAAGTAGCGGAACATTGCAATGGGAATATGTGCATCATAATAAAATATGGGTGCATTCAAAGAGATTGAGAACAGGAGAAAATCCTAAAATTGAGGAGGGCTATATCAGATATTTAGAAATAATAATTTTTGGCCAGAACGATTTGTAACCAGAGTAATGTTTGAGGTTGAACAGATAGTTGCTGGCAGATGCTGTAGTAGAAAAACTTTTGTGAAAGGTTACAGTGGACTCCATACAAGTGTGTGGTTCTGGGGGAGTCTTTTGAAATACTTATTATCAGGGGATGAGGCCCAAGAACCTTTCCTCACAATCCCCTGACTTTATTTACTTATTTTTGATCAGGTTGGCACAAACAACTTCATTTTGATTTTGATGACTTTCACATCCTTTTCTAATGGGATTCCTGTCAATTTGGGGAAGGAATGGCCCATGTGAGCCATTTTCGGGTGCTAAGTTGGGGATCACTAACACCCACACAAGGTTTAAGTCACTTACTCCTGTGGTGCGTGGGATGCAAAGGGCCATAGTGCCCTGATGGCCTTCCCCCTCCAGTCTCGGAGTGCAAACAGCTCACTTTTTTTAGTATATGTTTGCAATATATAATAATTGTAATCACCTTGGTGATTTAGTACATGTACCTATGACATCTTGATCAATTTGACTCCTCCTTTCCCCTCTCCTCTTTTCTCCCTTCCCCAGATTCCCTTCCATCTCCACAAAATCTGTTCCCCCCTTTTATGCCATCTCTCTTTTACCATCTTTCAGAGCTGTCTTTTGGTTTTCAGTTGAACTGTTCCAGGGTTCAGATTTGTACTTGGCAAAGAGATGCAGGGAGAAATTGATCTATACTATATTGTTTGTCCCTTAATACCCAGGGCTGAATTTATTAAAGTAATGAGAAGAAGTTGATGTGATTTCTCAAGATTGCTAAGCTATTAGCAACAATCAAGATTCAAAACCAGGTCTAAGCTCAAATTCTATGCTTTTCCTATATGGCCCAATTACCAACTTTTAGGGAATTGTTAAAGGAAAACCTCCACTAATTAATACTAAAAATGCCTCTCCATACAGCATCCAAGTTTTCCATAGGCCTAAGTTTATTTAAACAGTCCCCTACCTTGACTGGTAAACAGAGACAGGCGGGTAGACACAGCCACGCTTCCTGGACGGAGAAATGTTGTTTACCTGGAGACTGTTCATCCGTGTGTGCTCATGGTCTGGTTATCTGATGCTCCTTTTCTGTGGCCTTTGACACTGTGTTCCTTTGCTATCCAGTTAACACCTTTTAAACCAGGTGCCCACAGGTAGCTTCTTAACGCGGCACCAAGACAGGAAAATACCTGTTTTCTCCCACGTGTAACCTGAGGTGAAAGTAGCTGATAGTCGTTAAGGTGTTTAAGATCTCTGCTTGCCTATGCACAGGATATCACGAACCCTGTTGTAGAATGGCTTATATAAATAGTTCGGTTACAAGATTTTTCTTCTCAAGTGATTATATATGAAAAAAGATGCAAGTTATATTAGGTACAGAAAGACAACTTTCCCCAACAATAACCATTCTCAGTTTGTTTCTAGCTTTCTGCATCGTGCCATGAAAATAATGGAGATGGATTAACACTCAGCCTTCAGAAGCACCCTTTGTTAAGGCTAGCATTTTCCTGGTATGAGGGCCTCTTTCTATGACACCACAGGAGACGTATCTGACTCTCTGGCTAAAAGCTGAAAAGAAACAAGGTGCAAATCTGAATCTTGGGAAAGGCAGGTGGGTCTGCCGAGGACAGCAGGCCTGCGATAATCCCACTTCTTCTGTGGAAATTCTAATCTGCCGTGAGCGGGGGCAGCGATGGATCCTGGTATGAATTCTGGGTCCTCCAGCTGGCTAAGGGCTCAGTCCCCTCAGGGGTGCCTGCCTTGCTTGCTTCCATGAAAGGAGCATTGGAGTGTCTTAGTTTAAGAGCCCGAAGCACATGCCGAGTGAGTCCTGACCTTGGCTGTGCCCCAAGTAGGAGGCTGAAGTGCACAGTTGACACTTGGATTCAGTTAAGTCGTGCGGGAAGGATTTTTCTCTGTCTGATGGGAGCTAAGTGTCTCTCACCCCCAAGCTGGTTTCTTTCTCGTATCTAGAATATCGTGTTAGGAAATGGCGAAAGCATAATTCCTTTCTCTTGTTATCGAATCTCTCCCCTTGAATCTCTGCCCTGGACAGCCTTGTCATTTTCCAAGTTTCCCCACCAATGCTGACTCTGTGCTGTAGACTCGCTCATCCTGCCAAGGCAATGCCCACTTCCCGTGGCACGTGGATGGGGACCTTCACTAGCTGTCCAGCACTCGTCTTTGGCTGTCCGCATCATCCTCTCGGTCCCCAGACCTGGTTCTCCTAAGCAGACACTCTCCCTTCTCATCACAGGTTGTGTCACACTTTTTAAGCACTTATTTTCATGACTGTCTCATTTGTACCTCTCTCATAACCAGTTCTGGGTTTGCCTGTTACATTGTCAGAATGAAGCATACTGCCAGCAGATCTTCTGCAAAAACCCCATAAACACCCTTGTTGAATATTGCATCAATACATTTTTAAGTCAACCTGACTTAACTAGCTGATGTTCACCAACAGTCACTTAATGGACAGCTATATCATAGACATGTCTGAATGTGTGGCTGCAGGATATTAATGGGAGTTCAAGGGAACCAAACATTTATATTACTGCAGTGGATCTTGCTGGAGCACATTTCTTTGGACCTAGAATACTGGACAAAGCACAAGCCTAATTCCAAGTACTGTGAATGTTCATGGCGTTTCATAGAGAGCCCTGAAGCTTCTAGTTGCGAGAAGGCCACCCCTTTCTAGGGTTCTTGAGCACTGGGACTCGCTTCCCGAGGCTTTGGCTGCAGTGGCTGAGGGATTTCAGGTGGCATCTGAGAGCAGGGGAGGAACCAGTTGTGTTTTCCAACTCACAGGTCAACGAATAGAGCAATCAAAGCTACAGGCTCCGATGCTCTATTTAGTCCAGGAGTTCTTGTTTCTAAAACCGGAATGATTTTGCTTTCTCTAATAAAAGTTTTCTGAGCCTTTCTTACCTCCAGGCAAAGCTGACGTCTGCTGTGGGATGAAGATCATGCTGAAAGGAAGATTCAGAGTTGTCTGCCAGATCCGCACCACGACGGCCGTGCAGGAGCAGGTGGCTGCTTCACAGAAATCCAGCTTGAACTTGCATGAGGAGAAGCTCTTGTTGCTCTCACACCTTCTCCACATCATTCTGCAATGCAGGCTCCAGTGCGTGCTTTATTCCCTGTGTTCCAGCACCTGCCCACGGTAAGACAAGACAACATGCACCGCAGCACTGCCGGCTGCCCTGGCCCCCCACCGCCTCATCGGGGGAACTGGATGTCCACCGTGCCCACAACATCTCACGGCCACCCTCTTCTGCACAGGCTTCTCCGTCCGTGGCACTCACCATTACCTGCTGCAGAACTGCCAGTCTTCCAACACTCAGGAGACGAAGAAAGACATCGGCGATGCTTGGGGGCAAGCACACCTCTCTGAAAGTCACTTCACCACCATTATCAAGTTTATGTTCCTGTTAATTTTGCATTTTGGGCAGGGCCCCCTCCTGCTAACCTCTGTTTTTCTCTTTTAACAAGCAAACATTTGCTCTTCTTGTTTTCTCTTTCTATGGCCAAGATGAGGTTGTCCACGGTGGCAATAATATAACCCAAGTGTTCTCTGACAGATGAGTAGATAAATAGAAGGCTGTCACACACACCATAGTGGAATATTATTTAGCTTTAAAAGAAAAGGAATTCTCATGTAAGTTAAGCAAAATAAACTAGTTACAAAAGGACACATATTGTATGATTCACCCACAGCTGTGTCTTTCACATATGCTGTCTATTCTGGTCCCTACCAGAAGTCTGACGGTGAACTGTGATTTCTTTCTTCCACTGCCTTCAAATTGCTAAGAGTTTTCGTAGGTTCAGAACTAACAGTTTTAGATAAATTTACTTGTAGTCTGGCCTCTGCCGCATCTGTTCTTCTCCAAAGGAACCTTCTCAGTTGCGCCTGCGGAGATGCTCACCCTGGTTCTTCCAATGGGATGCTCCGAGCTCCGAGCTGAGGGCTGAGTCTTTCTGTCTCATCCAAGTCTCTAGGGAGAACCAAGTAAATCTGGGTGAGTCCCATGGAAGAGAAGACAGGAGTGACCGTGGTGGGAGTGGAGTTCTGTGGCTCTAGTCCCCTGATCTCACCCACGTCCACGTATGCCTTCCCAGACCGAACTTGCTGTCTTGGGACCTGTGGAAACTCACCTCAGCCAGTATGGAGGTTCTTGGACACCCTTCTAGGGTTGCAGCAGAGTTGTTTGCAAGCACAGAAGAGATTGTCAAACACGATGGAATCTCTTCACCTTGGGCAGGCAAAGTTGGGGACCAGAAAGAGCATCTCGCAGGGAGGATGTGGCCAATCACCTCAGCCTGTGCACCTGGAAAGGTAGTCTGAGTGACTGTCCTGTGTCCTGGGCTGGGGGGTCGCTCAGGAGACTGAGTGTGAGATGTAGTCCAGAGGCCCTCTGTGCACGGGCAGGGAATGTGACGTGCTTCTAGCCAATAAGATACGGTTAAGGCTGTCACGTCTGTGATTCTGTCATGTTTGCAGTCCCCTATTTACCAAAAAGGATTTACCTCATAGGTGGTCTGCTAGAACCGAATGTAATAATACATAAGAAAGTATGTTATAAACTCAAATTGCTATTTGATGATGACCTTTTCAACAATTAATTCCAAATTAGCAAATGAATACACCCACTCTTTTGGGAATGTTTTTTATTGCCCCTTTATTAGGAAAAAACCAAAAGATATAAATAAAAGTGAGCTAGCAAGGAGGTGAGTCCAAGGCTAGATCTTCTCATCCCACCGCAGGACTACAGGATGGGAAACGCTTGCGTTCTACCTCTGTCATAGTTTCGGTGTTATACCAGAGGCAGGACGTGGCCAGACCTCATCAGAACTGTGAGACGGATGAAGTTGGTCTTCCCTTAGTCTTCTTCCCTCGCTTCTCACCCTGGTGAGATCTCCACGGGGGAGCGTTTTGTCTCTCAGGCAAAAAAGATTAGTGTTTTTTTTTTAAATTGTAATCAATAGAAATCAACTCTATTAGGCTTAAGGAGAATAAGATAAGTCACAGAAAGCACCCTGGAGTGTTGTATTAATTGGAGCGGAGCTGGATAGAAACCACCATGCCGAAGAGCCAGGGCAGCTCTGGAAGCCTTGGAAGAATGGTGTGCACCTTTGGTCTGGGCACTACCACATGTGCGACTTGGCGTCAGGACTGTCCTCAAATCCAGGCTTCCCTAAGACACAATCCTGAGCCAACCAGCTCAGTCCAGGGGAAAGACGATGGGTTGGAGTCAAAATCACCTGGAGTCGCATCCTTCATGCATGCCATTGTCGGAAGATGGGAATGAGGCAGGCGGCATCTTTATGGGGTGAGTTGTCCACAGCAAAAAAAGGCAACTAAAATTAAACACTCTGGCCACAGGTTGTTATGATTTAGATCTACAATATCCCCCAGAGTCTTCTATCCTTGGGGTTGGGGCCGGGGCAGAGGGCGTGGGTCACTGCGAGTGTGCCCCTTCTTGAAGGTGCACTCTCATCCAGCCCTTTCCCTCTTCCCTCTGCTTTGTGGCTCCCCAGAGTGGAGCAGCCTTCCCCCACCATGCCACAGCCAGTGGTGGGCTGAACTCAATAAAACCATGAGCCAAAATAAACCTCTCCTCCTTCAGATGGTTGGTATCAGATATTTTGTCCCAATTCTGGGAGAGTGACTAATATATAGGTGTTAGCTGGAAAGTGCTTTAGCAGTATGCTCGCTCTTGAACTAATCAGATAACCTCTAGCAACGACTGACATAATCAACAGCCTCAAGACACTGGTAGCTGCCGTAGATACAGGGAGGGAGCCTTTGGCCAGGAGAAGCAGGTGCTGGAAGAAGAGAAACGTGAACATGAGAAGCAACAAATGGAGCAGACGGCCTTCCTTCCCTTGGTGTACTGGATTCAGGGCTCCTCCTTCGCCTGCTGGTCTTAAGTAAAGTAGAAGACTTGCTGCTTGAGTCATGGGTGTGAGACAGTCCTCATCACAATGCCTTAGTGGGGACATCTCTGCTGACAGAGAGGAAGGTGATGTGCGAACGTTTTCTGAGCACTCCCCCAGAGCAGGCACCCTCCCAGCCTTTCCCTCAGTCAGGTCCTTCATAACAGCCCTCCGATGTTTGTGATCTCGACTCAGTTGCAACCCAAGGGAGAGGTGAAAGGGGTTTTTAGCTGCCCCTACTCAGGAGGTGGGAGTATCAGGGCAGCACGTCCCAGGTCTCTGTGGTGGAAATGGCTGCCCCTTCGGGATGGGTGAGGTCAGCGAATTAGCTTTGGTTTCCCCCTGCAAGACACTCCACAGTGCTCTGTGTTTATGCCACGCAGGTCAAGAGTAATGCAACTGAGTGATTATTTTCATTAAATACACAACTTCACCTATCTACATGGCAAGATTGTTTTGTATTCTAAGTATTTACAGAGATAAAGGAAATGGAAGATTATAGTAACAATAAGTTTTCTACAAAATAGATGCAAGAGTTCCATGATGAATCTGACAAACACACTCAGGACTTGCATGCTGAAACAACAGGACGCTGATGAAAGAAATTAGCGAAAACATGCTCATGGGCGGGAAGACACAGTGTGTTAAAGATGTCAAGTTCCCCATACAAGTATATAAACAATATATAACAAATAATATATATGTATATTTAATGAAACTCCTATCAAATTCCCAGGAGAGTTTGATGATGTAGACAAAAATATTCTAAAATTTTTATAAGATGAAAAAAACAGAATTAAAAAATTGTGAAGTATCTGTGTACCCATGTTTAAGACTTTGTATGTAGCTCCAGTGATTAAAACTGCATGAGAAAGTATTAATATGCTATTCTTTATAAAATGAAAGACTTTTGACTGAATTCTCCTGTTAAGAGGATACAAAAACAGGCTACAGTGTAGGAGAAAAGATTTGCAAACAAACTAGGCAATATGTCCTGTAGTAGCTATATAGAGAACTCTCAAAGCTCAATGATAAAGAAATCTAAGCATAAAACAGGCAAAATAAATGAAAAGATAGCTGAATGAAAAATATACAGTGTACAAAAAGGTGTTCAATATCATTAGCTATTAGGGAAATTACAATGAAAACCATATTGAGATAGCACTATACATCTACGAGATTGACCAGAATGTCTAAAATATTAATTAATTAACCAATTATTTAAAAATTATGACAGCAAATATTGACAAAGACAGAAATAAATCGGGTCACTCATACCTTGCCTTTGGGCATGTAAATGGTACATACAGTTAGTGTAGGAAATTTTTTGTCAGTTTCTTCTAAAGTTGAGCATGCAAATTCTGTGTGCCCCAGCAAGTGCATTTTCAGGCATTTATTGTAGAAAAGAAGACAAATTAATCTTATGCCAATGAGCGTGAGACTGGGCAACACAAACAATGAATGACTCACAGTTGAGATTCGGTTAGAGCGCTGAGAGGCCCAGAGGGGCTGATTCTCCTCTGTGGCTGTTTATTTGTAACCTGAGGATACGCAGCCAAAGATGCTGAAGAAAGCTACTTGTGACATTCATATAGGAGTTTTGCTCAGGGGACAGAGAAGGAGTGGGATAGTTTGCTGTGTGACACTTGTTGACCTCGTTAGGTGAGCTTACTGGGGTAGGGGGAACACAATGGCCACAGCAAACATCTCTGAGAAAATTGCTGTTGATTCTGTTTAGCCGTTGCCTCTTGTGGATCTGCTCCGATCCTTAACCATGCATTCCACGAGCCCGGGAACTCTTGCTCTAAGATCCCTTCCTCTTACATTCATTTCAAGCTCTCTTCCAGCCAGAGTCTCCCCACACACCAACATCTGTACATGAATACTTGCAGTAGATTTATTCATAATAGCCCCAAACTGGAAACAGTTCATATGTCCCAGAGCAGGTGAAAGGTTAAACAGCCTATGGTATATCCATGACTTGAACTACTACTCAGTAGTGAAAAAGAATAAAATATTGATATGTATGGCAATCTAGGTGAATCTTCAGAGGATTACGCTGGTTTAAAAAAATCCAGAAGTTTCCATACTGTATTCTTGCAATAGTAAAATGATAGGCATGGAGAACAGATTAGTTGATTCCCAGGGGTTGATTAAGGAGAAGGCAGGGGCCAGACAGGAATGGCTGTAAATATAAAGGAACAACATAAGATGTTCTTGTGTGATGGAAATGTTCTACATTTTGACTGTTGATTTTCATATCCTTTTTCTGCTATAGTAATTTTGTAAGTTGTTATTATTTGAGGAACTGATATAATATATACATCAGATCTCTTTATACTCTGTCTTGTACCTGCATGTGACTCTGCAATGATCACAAAATAAGCTTATTTACTTAAAAAAACAGACTATTTGCTTCTCAAAATAAATCATAAAACCTAAAAAGTTATAATCCTTAGAGGTAAGTTAGCATGGTTAACTTGGGACTGATTGGATCTTTCTGGTATTTCTCTAATTCTCAAATCCTGTTTTTAAATGCAATTTATATATAGTAATGTATTAATATGTTATAATAATTATATATAATTATGCACACAATCATAATATTACATACTATAATTTTATAAATAAAATAATATATACGAAATTTAACATTTTAACCACACTTGTGTATAGCTCTGTGACATGAAGTGCATTCACATTGTCTTGCAGCTGTCAGATGCCTACATCACTAGAACTTTCTCTCTGCAGACTGAAACTCTATGTCCTATAAAAAATACTTCCCATTCCATCAAACGTGCAATACTTCATGAATTTTCATTTAATCCTTGTATAGGGGCCATGCTTACATCTCTAGCATTTCAGGTTTAGCTTCTGTGCCACCTAAGTGAGCCCCCAAATCTTTTTCTTTTGGTGGGTGTTTTTTCTGTCCACATGTGACAATAGCAGGGCAGTCACCCAAAGACATCATTCTTAGTAGCTCTGTGATCTTCTTTTCGTGATGTGGTAACAGAGTCATTTGTTTGACCTGCTTATTTTACCTTGAGACAATTTCACAGCTATTTTGAAGAATATACTCGGAAATTGCTTCTGTTTGGAAATACCCATCTCATCTCCCTATTTTTCTTGTCTGTTTTATGAGGCACACGGTTGGATAAGCAGGGTTCTTTGTTTATTTAACATTCTGTGTAGCTCTGGATTATATGGATACAGAGGAGTTCTGGAGGAAAGACTGTTCTTTCATAATGTGGGAAATGATTCTTGGTAATCCTTCTCTTTATAATTGATGAGACATGTGCATGACACACATTAGTGAGTTTCACTTTGATATTTCTGTATATGTATACAGTGTGTGTTGGTCATGTCCATCCAGTCTCGCTCTGCCCTTTATGACTCTTTTATCTCCCAGCAACATCTTTGGCCCCTAGTAATTCCTTTTCTACTTTCCAGTTGTCTTTTAGTTTCTGCTTATAGGTGTTTCTCTCTCTTTTTAAATGTATAGGACTTTAAGCTTGCCGTCTTAAAAATTTACCTCTACATGTAATTCTTTGCAAAAGAACCTTGAATTCTGGAAATATTTAGTAAAATGTGCTCTACATAACTCCTCTGATTTAGCTGGAGACAGATATTTTTAAATCTAGGGTAGAAATTGCAGCAGACTCTTCTAATATTAAGGTATTTTGAACCCTTAATATTTTACTTTTCTGTGGAAACTTGATTGCATTTCATTTTTAAATTTATTTTATTTGATTTTTAATTTTTTTATTTTTACCAAGTACATGTATTGGTACATTGTATATATAATGATCATAATCAACATGGTTATTTTGTACATGATGCATCTTGGTTCCTCCCCCTTCCCCTTCCCTCCCTTCCATTCCCCCGGCCTTCCCTATTTGCAACAGGTTTATTTACATTTTTCCATTTTTTTCCCATTCATCTTACTTTCCTTTTAACCTTCCTTCTTTTTCCCCCCTTTTCCCTATCTAGTTCTGCTCTCTTTTGAATATTATCTTTTTCTTTTTTTTTAATACATACTATCTATTACACCCCTTTGTCCTTATTTACACTTATGGTATCTCATTGCATTTCATTTTTAAAATGCACTTTATTTTTAGAAGAGTTTCAGACTTACAGAAAAAGTGAAAGTATAATAGTAAGAATTTTCATTTTTCTTATATCCAGTTTCTGCTATTACTATCATATTTTAGTGTGATAACGCTTACTACACTTAATGAACCAATACTATTGCCTTAGTAGTTTATTATCTCTCTAGACTTATCTATGATGAGACTATGTTTTCCCAGAGAAACAGAACAGATAGGATGGATACATAGTCCATAATATACTCAGGTTTCTGAAATGCGTTCTCAGGCAAGGCTTTTGCTGCCTCTAGGACTTAGCTAATCTTGGGCAGAGAAGTTCCCTCTGAGCCCAGGACATCCCAACATGTCAAAGTCTCACAAAATATAAAACTAAAAAGCACAATTAGTACATTTGATCATGTTACTGTTTCTATAATTGTGACCTTTCCAGAATCACAGAACTGGAATCATACATTATGTAGACTGCTCAGATTGGCATATTTCACTTAGCAACCTGTGTTTAAGATATTTTTTTCCCATGGCTTGATAACTTATTTATTTATTTAGGTGCTAGAAATTGAACCCAGAGCCTTATATATGCAAGGCAAACACTTTATCCTTGAGCTGTATCGTCAGCCCTGCTTCTAATTTTTGATAGTTACAAATAAAACTGCAGTCAACATTCATGTACAGGCTTTTGTGTAGATGTACTTTTTCAAGTCAATTGAGCAAAAATCTAGACTGACACCTGTTGAATTATGTAAGAAAATCTTCATAATCTTATTAGGAACCACCCTAAATTCTTCCAAAGTTGTTTTTCACCTTTTTGCAGTCTTGTCTGCAATGAATGGGTTGCAGTTGCTCCACACCCTCTGCATGTTTACTTTCTGCCATTCCAGTAGGTATTATACTGGTATCTTACTGTTTTAATTTGTGATGACTTAAAGACAGATGATATTTAGAGTTTGGTCATCGCTTATTTTTCATCTGTGTATGTTTGTTGGTGAAATTTTTTTTTTTTGGCGCTGGGGAGCAAACTCAGGGCCTTATGCTTGCGAGGGAAGCTCTCTAACCATTGAGCTAAATCTCCAGCCTGCTGGTGAAATATTTGTTTAGATTTTTTTTGCTCATTTCAGAACTTGGTTGTTTATTTCCTTATTGTTGAGTTTTAAGAGTTCCTCCTATATTTTAGATGAAAGTCCTATATTACCGAAGGTTTCAGAGAGAGGGGGAGGGAGAGAGAAAGACGGAGAGAGAGGGAGACAGAGGGGGAGAGAGAGAATGGAGGGGGTGTTACAGGAATTGGCTCAGATGATTGAAGAGGCTGAGCGCTCCCTTGCCAGGCTGTCCGCAAACCGAGGACCGAAGGGAACCGTGGTGCAGACCAGTGTGGGCCCCAAAGCCATGGAACCCGGGGAGCTGCTGTGCAAGTTCCAGAGTCTGAAGCAGAAAACTTGGGAGTTACAATTACTGAAGGCAGAAGAATAGGGTGCCCTGGCTCCAGGAGCGCAAATGCATCCTCCCTCCGCCTTTTTGTTTTATGCAGGGCCTCAGTTAATCGGTTGGTGCTCGCTCACACTGGGTGAGGGGCCTCAGCCGGCCACGGATCCCGGGACTGAGCTCAGACAGAAACGCCCTCACGGCTTCCTCCAGGACTGCACGTTCCCACTACGTGGATGTCACTTAACCCAGTCAAGTTGACATGAATAAGTGGCATGTCTATCGAAATGTTTTCTTCTTGTATGTGATTGTTCTTTGTTGTTCTAAAAAGTTCATTTTCATAGAGCAGAAGTTTTTTGTTTTAATAAAGTTGAATTTAATAGTTTTTTCATTCGCGAATTTTTCTTTTTGGGTTTCTGTCTCACTGCTTACATTATCCATCTGTTTTCGCATGCTGTCTACTTCTGTTAGCGTCCCTCACATATTAATCATAGTTATTTTAAATTCTTTATCTGATAAATCCAAAGCCTACGTTACGTCTGAGCTGATTCTAATGCTTGTTTTCTGTTCGCAGATTACTTTTTCACACTTTATAACCTTTCTTTTTTGCTGAAGGAAGGACAATTTTACTTTTGTGGTATATACAATAGATACAAGACATACAGAATACATATTGAAAGACATAATAATATAAGCACAAATGAATCTATGATCTATTTTAAGAAACAGAAATATACTCCTTCTTGATCCATCTGTTTCAGTGCCTCTGTAAGGCGAGCATTATCAGGAATTTTACACACACACACGCACACACACAGCATTTTTAAGTCACAACCTGGTACCGTGCTCTTCGCATTTATCTAAGGTGTTTTTACTTGAGTATCATGTTTCTAAGTATTTTCCCTATTGAGATTGTAATTTATTGGTTTTTACATGACATTTTTACATATGTCAGTTTATCAGTGTCTGTATGTGTAAAATTCAGAATTATTACTTTCTTGTCAGTATTACAATACTTTCTATGAACCTCTTGAACATTTTTTTTCAGTTAACTTTTATAAGAAACTTCTCTGTGAGGGAATGTGACTCTTCAAGCATACACACTCCGTTTCATTCATTTTTCATTCATTTATACTCACTCTTTTTTTTTTTTCTCCTCTTTCTGCTCTTCAGACTGGGTAATTTTAGCTGCTCTATTTTCATGTTCACTGATTCTTTCTTCTGGCTGCTCAAATCTGCTATTAAACCCCTCCAGTGAATTTTTAACTTTACTTATTGTATCTTGAAACTCCAAAATTTCTATTTTATTCCTTTTATATAATTTTGACCTAGTTCTTAGGACTTTCTACTTGATGGGACTTAATTCATACATTTTTCCCTGAGTCCTTTGCCTGCGGCCCTTTTAGCTCTGTGAGCATATTTTATTAATTAATTAATTAATTAATTAATTAATTTGGTGCTGGGGATCGAACTCAGGCTCTTGTGCTTGCAAGGCAAGCACTTTAACCACTGAGCTAAGTACCCAGCCTGTAAGCCTATTTTAAATACTTGATGTGTAGTTTTTGTCTAGTGAGCTTGTGTCTCTATTTCCATAGGAATAGTTCTTATTGACTCTTTTTTCTTGTTTGTGGGTAATACTGTCTTTGTCTTTGAATGTCTTGACTTTTTTTTTGTAAAGGGCATTTTGATAATTATAATGTGGAAACTGTGGTAATCAGATTCTCCAATTATCATTGTAGCTTGTTATACTTGTTATAGTAGTAGTTTTTTGTTTAGTGACATTTCTGAAATATTTTGCTAAGTCTGTGTTCTTCATTATGTGCCTGTGAAATCTCCATGTTGTTAGCTGACTGGCCACTAGGTTACTCAACAGAGATTGTCTGAAACGTGTGGAACCCACTAACATCTCCACTCCTTCCGTGCAGATGGGCTCCACGCCTGTCGGGCATGACTTCGCCTCTCTACCACTCACTTTACATTTCTGCCTTTGCTCATTTCTTGAGTCTGCAGGCCAACTAAAGATGGGAACACAGCGTCTTAGAGGGCCTTTTCTAAGCATTCACTCACTCCCAAGCATACAGGTGGCTTTCTAGACCTCAGGAATACATGACAGCTTTCAAAGCCCATATTCTTCAGAACACCTTATTCCTTGATCTTTGTTTCTAAGCTTTTTGGTTCGTCTACTATTTTCCCATTTGTTACCTCTTTCTTCAAGCACCCGTGGCTAACGTATTTTCTTTAAACAGTTTTTGACCAGCGACCCACAGGGAGGCATCTCATGCTTGGGAGAGTTCCAAATTGGGCAAACAAATACGGCAAGCCCTCTGAGTTGACTTTTTAGGGAGCTGTGAGAAGCACAAGACAGACACAGCATAGTGAGAGTAGTCTTCTTTCTGTTCCCCGCGGCGGGAAGCACCCATCCTGGGAACGTGCCGGCTGTAGGAGGCTGCCCCGGAGCTCGGGGGTAGGACCAGAGGAAACTGAGACTCCACCACTTCTCCGAGTGAGGATTAAGCACTTTTGACCAAACATTCCCCGGTGGCAGTCAGCTTTTGAGTAGATCTAGAGTTTTGAGAAAAAATTTGATTCTGACAGTTTTTGCCAGTTTGTTCATATCTTTGGCGGAGGAGACAGGCTTTTAGAGAGACTGACTCCAAAATTTTTATGTCGTTCTCTAAGAGATTTTTATTTGCTTTTAAAATCAGTTACTTAGAGAAATGTGGCACATTTTCTTTTATGTCTAACTTTGTCTACTTTCTCTGGTCAAGTTTTGCATAGTATATTTTGGGGTATATTATGAAATTTTACACATATTTAACATTTAAGAATTGTGTTTTTATAATCCTGATGTCCTGCGCTCTTCATCAGGACAAAATGTTTATTTTTCTCTCGGACTTCTCTTGCCTAAGATTAAATTTCATCTGCTATTAATGTAAATACAGCAGCTTTCTTTCTGTCTGTGTTTGTTCCCATATCAATTTTCTTCTCTTATTTTTATAAATTTCCTCGTAATAAATTCACCAGATTATTATAAGTGGAGAGCAGTTTATTATTGGATTTGTTTCTTTTTTTAACAGACTAAAATCCTTATTACACACACACACACACACACACACACATAATTTGTTTTTAATAGTTGCAGGTATGTTTCATCTTGCTATTTCATCTTGCTATTTATTTTCTTTGCATTTCATCTTGCTATTTATTTTCTTTGTTTCCTACCTATTCATTTTCTCCTGCTAATTTATTTTTTTCCTGAAATTAACTAAACTACTTTATTATATTTTCCATTTCTCTCTATTAATCTGTCTATTCTAATTTCTTTTACTATTATTTTTATACTTAGAGTTAAAATGTACTGTATGTGACTTATTAAACTTTATTGTATATTTATACTTCTTGGTGCAAAGACCTCTAAAACAATTTAAAAACACTCATCTCCCTTGCTTCTTGTGTGCCTGTTTCATTTATATCAACTTCATCATAATCATTTTATCGTATTATTTTAATAAGTCAATACTAACTTAGATTTACCCACCAATTTCTTCTCTGTATTGTTTTTCATTTTTCCTTGTATTTTCAGGGTTCACTCTGGGTTACTATTCATACTGTCTGTAGAAATTCCTTTATTTCCATAATGCCAATTTTCTCATTAGTTTTTTCAATTTTGTTTACATCAATAATCTGTTTTGGTTATTCTAGTTCCTTTGGCTTTCTATATAAATTTTAGAGCCATCTAGCTATCCACAAATTTTTAAAAATTTTATTTTAATGGTACCTTTTAGATATACATAGTGATAGCATTCATCATAGGGAATTTGTATCAGTACATGATATATTTTGCTGCTTCTTTTTTTCCCATTCCCCTCCCGTTCCTTCAACCTCTCCTCCTTCCTTATTTACAAAAGTTTTGTTTCCATTTTCTTTCTTCTATTCTTTTTTCTCTTGTTCCTCTGTTCCTTTCCTCCTCTCCCCTCCCTTGTTCCCCTTCCCATTTGAACAATTTCTTTCCTTTCCCGATATAGTACATTTTATTTTTTTACCTTTTATTTTTTTTTTCAAATTTTATTTTAATGGTACATTTTCGATGTACATATTGATAACATTCATCATTGGGGATTTGTACCTGTACATGATATACCTTGTTTCTTCTTTTTTTCCCGTTCCCTTCCCCTCACCCCCTCTTCCCTCCGTATTTACAAAAGATTTGTTTCCATTTCTTTCTTCCATTTCTTATTTCTCTTGTCCCTCTGTTCCTTTCCCCCTCCCTTGTTCCCTTTCCCATTTGGATATTTTCTTCCCTTTCCCAATATAATACATTTTAGTCTTTATTTACACTTCAGTTTCTCACACCAGAGAAACTATGTGATATTTAAACATGTGTGTCTGATTTATTTCACTTAGGCGTATGGTCTCAAGATGCATCCATTTACCTAGGAATATCTCAAGCTTATCATTCTTTATGGCAGAGTAGTACTCCATTGTATAAAAATACCACATTTTCTTAATCCAGTCTGCTGTTGATGGGCATTTGGGCTGCTTCCACGATTTAGCTATTACAAACTGTGCTGCTATAAACATGGGTGTGAATATATCCCTGCGGTATAATGATTTTAATTCTTTTGGGAAGATATCAAGAAGGGGAATAGCTGGGTCAAATGGAATCTCCAGTCCTAGTTCCCTGACAAATCTCCACACTAATTTCCATAGTGGTTGTACCAGTCTACATTCCCACCAACAGTGGAGAAGGGTTCCTTTTTCTCCACAGCCCCTCCAGTATTTGTTATTGGCTGATTTATTGATAATAGCCATTCTTTCTGGAGGGAGATGGAATCTCAGCGTTTTTAAATTTGCATGTCTCAAATGACCAGTGATGTCGAACATTTTTTTCACATGCTTATCTGCTGTTTCTACTTCTTTATCTGAGAAGTGTCTATTCATGTCAGCTGCTCATTTTTGAGCTGTGTCTTTAAATTTGGGGGTCTGCTTTTTTGAGTTCATTTTTTTTGGATGCAATTGTGAAAGGTGCTATTTCCCTAGTTTCTCTCTCAGTGAGTCTGTTGTTTGTATACAGGAATGCTACTGATTTCTGGGCGCTGACTTTGTATCCAGCTACGCTGCTGAATTTGGTTATTAAATCTAGAAGTCTTTTGGGGGAGTCTTTGGGGGTCTTCTATGTAGAGTATCATGTCATCTA
Organism: Hystrix cristata; assembly: GCA_004026905.1. Taxonomy (NCBI): domain Eukaryota; kingdom Metazoa; phylum Chordata; class Mammalia; order Rodentia; family Hystricidae; genus Hystrix; species Hystrix cristata. Next base: position 56,647 of record PVJO010011222.1, read on the forward strand.
CAAATAATGATAATTTAACTTCTTCTTTTCCTACCCTTATTACTTTTATTTCTTTCTCTTGTCTAATTGCTCTGGCTAATGTTTCCAGAACTATATTGAATAAGAATGGTGAGAGCGGACATCCTTGTCTTGTTCCAGATTTTAGAGTGAAAGCTTTTAATTTTTGACCATTTAGTATGATGTTGGCTGTTGGTTTGTGATAGATGGCTTTTATCAGATTGAGATAAAGACAGTCTATTCCAATTTTCTGCAGGGCTTTTTATCATGAATGAGTGTTGGAGTTTGTCAAATGTCTTTTCTGTATCTATTGAGATGATCATATGGTTTTTGTCCTTGGCTCTGTTAATATGGTGTATCACATTTATTGATTTGTGTATGCTGAACCATCCCTGCATCCCTGGAATGAATCCTACTTGGTCGTAGTGTATAATCTTCTGGATGATTTGTGGCATTTTGTTTGCCAGTATCTTATTGAGGATTTCTGCATCTGTGTTCATTAATGAGATTGGCCTGTAGTTCTGTTTTATCGTTGGATCCCTCTCTGGCTTTGGTATCAGGGTAGTGCTTGGTTACAGGAAAGAATTTGGAAGTATTGCTTCCCTTTCAATTTCATTAAAGAGTTTGAAAAGTAGTGGCCCAGTAATCCAGATGGACAGCCTCAAAATTGCATAGTCTCGTCAGCTCACACCCCCAGGTTGGTCTTAGTCAGTGTAGTCCCTTCTCCTTTTTTTGGCAGAACTATCAAATATATAAGATCTGGGGATTTTTTTGGTAGTATCCTGGCTTGAGACTAAATAGTGTATTCCATGAAGTGTTTATTTCCTCATTTAATGTACCCACTGATTATACATACTAGATATCAATACACATATTTTACTGGTGGGAAAACAGATAAAGAGGCTATAAAGTGATTTGGCTCCTGTAGGAAAGCATATTTTCGGAATCCAAAGGCATCTAAGAAGATATAGTTTGTCGGAGAGAAGGCAATGCGTGGAGTACCAGAAATCATAAAAAATAGACATTTCCGAGGGCCTTGGGACTGGTCATTTAAACTTGTCAAAAATAGTTCTTGAGGACTGAGAGTTTTAGTTTCCAATTAAGCTGCTGGTACACCTGGAACAAAGGCACCCATCAATCATTTCCCTGTGTTTATGCGCCTCGGCTTATTTTAACAAAGTGATGTGGCAGAACTTCTAGCTCCACACAATGGCAACTATTTTATTAGCTTCCAGAAAATAGTTTTAATGTATGTACCTGGCCAATGGCTGGCATCCAAAGTATATAATGAACTTCTATATGCCAATATGAACTTTATAAATAAGTAAATTTATTTAATAATAGCTTGATAATATAACATGTTATTTAGATTAGAGTAAAATAGGAAAACTTGTGCACTGATATTGCAGAATTGATTAATATGACTACTCTGAGCACTGTGTTGAAAAATATAATAATATTTGTATTCCCCATGGCACAGCAGTAATTTCACCACCAAAGTATGTATCTTAGAGAAATTGTTAAACAGGAACAGAAAGACCTTGGTTTAAATTGTGATTGATTTTTCTATCTTCTGTATTTTACCCAGGATAGCAAGGCCAGGTCTCTACTCCAGTCCTCCCTCTTTTCCTGGTCTGAAATCCTAGTTCTAGGTTTAAGTGTCTGGGCAGGGAATCCACAGTCAAGAGTAATTGAAAAACAGCATCGCTGCCAAAGCTGCATCTGGGCAGTTTTTCTGTTAAGTAAGTTGAAGGAGAAAAGGGCAAATAACTTCAGAAGATCTTCAGAAACTCTTCTCAATCTCTTGTGGCCCATAATCCATACCACTTGGCAAAGCAAGGTAGAGTGTGCACCTCTGGATGGCATTAAACACTTGTGCTGTGGCCCAGCGGGAAATTGGAAATACCAGATATTTTCCTGCCATACTAGTGTCGAAAGAACTCATGGAAACAGATTACATTTGAGAGTCTGGGTTCATCACACTTTGCTCTGCGGACACAGTCTTAAAAATTCATGGTTTTACCGAGTGCCTGTGCAGTTTTTGGAAACAGGCATTTCCAGATGTTTTAACCTTTGAAAAATTCAATCTTTTTGAAATTCAATCTCTTTGTAAATAAACGTAGCTAAATGATGACTATTTTATTGTTTCTGTGAGGAATGTACAGTCTGAAATTGTAAATGAAGGCTTTTGGCATCATGATTGGCAAGGAATATTAATGCAGTTTTCCACTTTCTCTGAGGATCATCCCAGCATGCAGAGTTTACAGAGAATGATAGCACAGACAGATATGCTTCCAAAAATTGTAATATCTTGTCAAATCTGCCTTGAATTATTTTTAAGAATAAATCATTACAGGTGTAATTAAAGTTCCCTGTGTCCAATCTCTAATTTCATTCACCACCCCTTCACCAAATACAAATTTCACTCATATTTGTTATTATTCTCACACATTTTAAAATTTTTAAATATTTAACTGAAAAATAGAAACTGTATGTATTCACACCTGGGCTTTTGTGTATGATTTATACATCTATAGATGAAAAAAAATAAAGTATATCAGAATGGTGTGTTTTAATCTCTATATAAACGAAAGTGCTCCATTTTTAATGAATTGGGTAAATTTAAAATCTAATTAAAAGTTTCCTGAAGTAGATAGCAAATTATCCCAGAATAATATACAAAATATTCTTACCATTTTTCCATTGCTTTCTAGTCCCCTCCCATTCACATAGCCGGTTTACCTACAGGCATAGTTTTGATTTTGAATTCCTTCCTACTGGCCTCACCGTGTGTCTGTGAACTAGTATGTACTGCCTTCATCACAGCAGCTTTACCATAAATCCATATTGTTAAAGCAGTTCCTTCCATGTTCTTTTAAATCAAAGTGGCTATTCTTGAACCTTTTTATTTTCTGTGCTAGTTAGAATTTGTTCACCTACAGACACACACACACACACACACTTATTACACTTTCATTGATAATTTGTAGAATTCTCTGGGTAGAACTGACATCTTCATTGGTTTGCATCATCTAATTCATGTACATGGTACACCTTGGTGCATTGTGTCAAAGAGAAAGCTGAACACTTGTTAAGGGTGGAGGGGCAGACTTTACTCAGCAAAAATGCAGTCAGGAGAGTCCAATGCAAACTGACCTCAGCTTTCGTCACAAATGGGTGGCCGGACCTGCCAAAGAGAACATGGGAGTAAAGGGAGAGGAAGCCGGCAGAGCTTGAGGAGAGTCAGGACTGCGGACAGTTGCAAAAAGCAGGGGCGCTGCTGGGTGGGTCAGCCTGGTTGTTGGGCCTTCTGGGTTTGCTACTTGGGGCTTCTCAAAGTCAAGTTTCTGCCCTCACCCTGAGACTGGTAGACAGAAACTCTTTCTGCAGGTGTTGGTTGGAGCCAGCGTAAATTCTTTGGCAGTTTTGAGCTTTCTCAGGAAGGAACTACAGGGGCATTAGGTGGTCCTGGAGATGCGTCCTTGAGCTGGGGAAAACCATGCTAGAATTTTCTCGGATCTCTGAAAGTGGGGACTGGATGAAATCTCACCGAGAGGTGGCAGTCCCGTTGCCCAAAACTGAGGTCTCTTCAAGAAGCAAGCTCTGGGAGCCCGAGTTTGGTCAAGTAGAGTGCCAATTCAATCACTTTGTATTCATTACTAATATTCTATTACTTTTTTCCTTCTGTGGTAAATTTTTAAGAGAAATCTAAATACCAAATAGTCTTAGCAGGAGATCAGTTACTAGCATCCAAAATCTATAAATCAAGAATTGCAGCAGGTTTAGAAGGGAGGAGTGGGGGTGGGGGGAACCCAGATACAGCACGTACAGGTACAAATAGATCACAATGAATGTAATCATTATGCATACAATATACCAATACATGTTCTTGGTAAAAAAAAAATAGAAGAATTGCATATAACTTGTCAAATAAATTCTTTTTGTTTAACAAATTGAGACACCTTAAGGTCACTTACATAAAGTAAAGAAAATTAAATTTTTGTATATGGGCACTTTGGATATTTACATTTCTTTCTCTCCTTGATGTGTAGGTGCGTAGGTTAATATCAGGTAGCTAGACAGATAGATAGATGATAGATGATACATAGGTAAACAGAAAAATGTGTACTCATAGTAAAAGAAACTGAGAGCCTTTAAGCAGGCTGAGAATTTGAATTTTTTTAACCACGCATTTCCATGTTGTTAGTGCCTAGTTCTTTGCAACGATGTATGAGAAAATTGGCTTTTCCGTCTGTTTCTTCAAATTCTTACAAAATCCTTACAGATATTTTTTACTATGCCCTGTCTTCTATCTTATAAACATAATTTTCAAAGTTTTTAATATCTTCCATCTTGAACTAAATGGATGAAATGCCTACAGAAGGTTTTCGCTATGGCGTTTGTATTGTTTCTTTTCCTACTTGAATGGAAGTTCAATAACTTTTTTGGTTTTATGTTAGTATTTATTTTTGGGGAGAACTTCACTTAAACTAAATTCCAAGTTATTTAAGTTATATAGCGAGAATAGAATTATATATTTTTTTCTTAACCATTTACCAAAAGTTAATGGTCATTTGTTAATGTCAGAATTCTTTTATGTTTTTAGTAATCTTTCATTTTTACTAGCAAGATGTACTATTTTTATAAAGAGAGTGTATTTAAAATTTTATATTGTAATATCAGGTTCATTTGGGAAATCTTGAAGAAAAGGTATCAACTGAAGCTTCAGGGGCTGGTAGATTTGATGTTAGTTGCTAACATTGCCTCTTATTGTGCAGGATATTTCTGACCCATAACTAATAATGACAGTAATTATGAGAATAGCATC
>PVJO010011223.1:0-60626 GCA_004026905.1 Hystrix cristata
TCATCTCATTTTTTCCCCTCCTTGAAGGTTGGTATTAGAATTTAAATTTCCCAGATTAAGAATATGGTGCTTTGACAGGTTGTGACCTTCCTAAATCCTAAAAACCACTAAGTGGCAGAGCTGACATTAGAATCCAGGTCTGACTTGACATCCCAAACTGTAAGGCACAGGAAAGCAGATGAAGATTTTTTCCAATACCATCACCAACCCCAGAGAAGGGCAGTCATAACTATCAACTAAACCCTTCTCCCCAAGGAGGGATGCCACCAACTGATCTGCCCACCTAAGTAGAATGAAGCCCCTGACTCTTCAGCCTAATACACTACTGTTTCTTGACCCTATTCCTCAGTTTGGAGACCGGAGTGGGGTGTGTTTTACGGGGAGATGTCAGGGATGGACTGGTGTATTTCCCACCAGACAACTCCTTTCCTGGGGGTAGCTGTCTTGCAACCACTCCCACTAAAACTCTAGATGGGGAGGGAACGCCCTGGCCATGCAGCAGGTGGAAAAGTAAAAAGACATCTAGGAGGCTCTTTCAAGGGTGAAAGGGGCTTGGAGAGGAAGCTCTTCTGTGACAATCCAAAGCAAAGTGACCCATGGTTCTCTCGGCCCAGCAAAGGCACTGTCTTTCAGAAGCAACACCACACCCGTACCCCTCCCTCTCACAGAAATCCAGGCCAGGGTTTCCCACCTGCAGAATGCTAAGGCCAAGGGAAAGGAGAGGGAAAAGAGACGGTACGGAACTGGAACTGGACTTGGGTTAGAGGTGGGAGGGAATGAAGGGGGAGGAGGCCTCATTGCCTGGCAACCATCCTGGGGCACGTGCACTGGTGACATCATCCTAGGCCACCTCTAACACAGACCTTTGACCCCTATGGGGACGGAAGGGGCCGCTGGCTAAGCTTGGGGAAATAGCTTTAGGAATTCTGGGAACCTAAAAAGGAGACAGAGAGAACCCAGGTGTCCTGTCATTATCTCTTTAGGTCGGATCTTAGGGACTTGGGCTCCTCGCCTGCCTCCTCCTCTTCGCCTCCAGCCCTGACCTCCCAACCCATATTTCTGACTGGAGTCTCGACACGCCCCTCAGAGATACTGTGCCTTTTCTCTTGCGGACGAGATCTCTGGTGAGGGTGGGGGGTGGGATACAGGGCACCGGATCCTGCGGGACACCGTTTCCTATCAGCGGGATCCCTGGTGCCCTGCCGGCCGCCGGTCGAAATCTCTCTGGGTCCCCAACACTCCCGCCCCTCCCGCGCTGTTTCAGGGCGGAGTCTGTGGAGTTGAAATCAGGACACGGCGAGAGGAAGTTATATAACCCTGAGAAGCGGAGAAGGGCGAGTGGAGACGAGGACAGACAGCCCGAAGGGAGTCAAGGTGCAAAGAACTCCAGGGCAATTGAGGAGGAAACGTTAAAGATGGGGAGGGCTTCGGTTCATATCACACAGCAGGATTTCAAGCGAAAAGTGGGCGTGACGACCTAGGAAAAGTCACCTGGCCATCGGGGCTTCCCCGCAGCTCCCCTCTCAACAACTACGGGCCCAGGCGGGTGAAGCCTCGGGAAAGGGCGCTGGTACCCATTCCTTCTCTGGGGGAAGCAACCAAAGCCACAGCCCGGGAAGGGCAGCAGCTAAGCAGATGGGGCCGGAAACCACAGCCCCGCCCAGCCCACCTGGGAGCGTGGGGCGCCAGCTGGGGGAGGGCGATGTGGAACAGGTAGCCGGCCCTCCTGCACATGGCCGGACAATAACAGTCGAGACCCAGCGAGAGAGGACAGACCGACTCAGACGCTTGAGCCCTCAGGGGCTGAGGAGCACTGCCCTGGACTAGTTTGCAAACACGAGATTGGGAGCAGGCCGGGCGGGATGGGGGGGTGGGGAAAGCCCTACTCGCCGCGCAGGCGCAAGGGGGTGCTTGGGCGCGTGCGGCGGGCGGGGGGAGTGGGAGCGAGCGTGTGGGAGTGCACGTGCGGGTGCCGGGCAGCTACCCTTCCCTTCCTCCACCTCCTCCCCTCTCGCTTTTCCAGTCGCTCTGCTATAACCGCTTCCCATTGGCTACTAGGGTCCTAGCGTCAGCGACACTAGCTGCATCGGATTGGACAGAGGAAGAGTTCGGGAATCTGGCTCCCAAGTCTCGCTCGCCAGTTACTCTGGCAACAAGGCAAGCAAGTCTGGGGAGGGACTGGGAGCCGAGCTGAGCCTGGGTAGCGCGCGTCTCATAGAGCAGATCCGAATCCAGTTCTGTTGTGCCCCAGTTCGCTGCCTCCCCGCCTTCTTCCCAAGGTTCTCTGTGCCCGGAACAAGGCGTCCGCTCTCGACCTTCCCTACCGTTGCCCACCCTCTTCAACGCCCATCCCAAGACAGAGCCACAAGCCACAACAGACAGGAAGCGAATCTGCGTTGCTTAGTAACCAGCCGGCGTGTCCCCTCCCCACTATTTACACCAGCCGGAGGAGGCGGAGACTGAGTCGCCCCCTCCCCCATCATAGGCCTTCAGCTCTCGGGCCCACAGTTTCCTGCGAGGGGGCCTAGATGACAGGAAATCAAAGGAGGGCTCTCAGAGCACCTTTCCCTCAGGCCAGGCGAGGGGCTTCTGCTGCTCTCACGGCCGCCACCTCTACCTCACCCGCACGCCTCTCAGCTCCGGGCGTGCGTCTCGGCTTCGCCATCTCGTGGCTACAGTGGGAAGGTTCAGCGCGAAGAAGGGCCCGAGTCTGACGAGGGCTAGAAATCTAGACATCACAGAGTCGGGGCAGAACCAGGGAGGCGAGGGCAAGCCGGGCGAGGCCGAGTGAAGGAGGGTGCAGTGGATGGGAGACGACCGTCGGGGCTCTCGGGGCTCTGGTGGGAAGCTGAGGGCTGAGACTATACACCTCACCAGTGGGAAGAACTGGAGGGAGAATCGCGGTGGCACACACCCCTGTCTAAACACGTCTGACCTCAACGGGCCATCGCACTGACACGTCTGCCAACTCTGCCGTTAGTCTCGCCCTTCAGTTAGGACCGCCCCGCCCCGCCCCGCACCGCCCTAGTGACAGGAAGGGGAATCCCAGCCCAACGGGGTCTGGGAATCCTTCAGGCCCTTCTTGACTTCTGGAACCCAAGACCTCTGCTTCAACGGTTCTTCCTCACCCCTGCCTTGCGTCTTCTTGGAGCTCCAGCTGTCCTGCGCCCTCCTTTTTCGCAGTGCCTGTCTTAAGACCCAAACATCCTTCCCCAGCTCTAAACCTACTGCGACTCTGACGTCCCGCCCCCCTTGCACGGAGATGGTTTCTCTCTTTCTGGACGCCCTGGCGGTTCCCCATTACCTGCTTGTGGAAGGGTCTCAGGTATTCAGGCTCCCCAAAGTCTCCTGGGGGTCGAGCGGCCCCCCCCGTCTCCCTGGCCGGGGCTGGGGGGGCCGCTCCGCCCCGTGGCGCAGTAGGATTTTCCAACACAAACACCAGCACCCCAGCTCTCCCAGCCCCGCCCCCTTCTGGTGGTCCCGCCCTCCTCGGCTGAGGTCCTCTCTCCAGCTCCGCCCCGCCTTTGCCCGTCCAGCTCATCTAGCACCGGTGCCAAGTAGGAGACCGGGGGCGGAGGCGAGGTTCAGGTTGCAGTGTATGGGGTCCGCCTCTGAACCCCGCCTGACAAATCCCTATTCCATTCGGATCCCGCGCCCTTCCGTAGTAAGCCCCGCCCTACCCGCTCCAGTCCAGCCCTGAGATTTAGCCGCACCCTCCACAGGCCCACCGCCCTGCCCATTGGTCCAGGGCCACGCCTCCTTTCCGCTCAAGGCTGCCCCTCTTGGCTGGCTTCTTTACTCTCGCAGTAGCCGCTCGCCAGTATCTCCTGTCCCAGGCTTAATCCTTTCCCTAAATCACTACCATTCGTTCCACTGAGAGACTTAGGGCTTGTGATCATGGATGTTTTACTGCACTGAGTCCTAATACAACTCTTCCACTGTTATGGCTAGCACCGCTGGGCATCTCCAGGGCCCCATCACAAGCCAGGTTCAGCCAAGGTCAAAACCTAAATGAGATCCAGCCAGATGCGTTGATCATCTTAGGGTTAGAATCTCTGACACTTTCAAGCAAGGAAGAAGAGGAAGCCCCCTCAGTTGTCCAGGCTCATGAGTAGAGCAGTACCCCTCTTGATCCAGTGATCAGATGTCATGGCCCCAGACCGGAGGTCAATGCCAATGACAAAGGAGGCTCGGTCTGAGCTGCCTGCCCGGTTGGGGTAGTAATAGCAGGGACAGGAGTACATGCCTGGAGGAAAGGAGAGGAAAAGATGTTAGACCCCTGTGGCCTCTCAGACAGCAGTGCAGGAGCAGGTGAGAACTAGAGTAGGGAATAGGTTAGGATTCAGGGGTGCCGTCCCACCCTTGGCACTCTTCTTTCGGCTCTCTGCAGGACGGAAGTGGATGGTGGGCATGAGACAGACCAGTTGCATGGGCTCTGCCTCCACTAAGCAGGAGTTCTTCCGGTCCCAGCCAGCGCCCTCCAGGTACAGGCCCCGAACCCAAACACCATCCTGAGGAAAGATGGAGCCAGATTTGGGTGAAGCCTAGACCCTAAGCTGCCATCCCTGACTTCCTGTTCTGTTTGTCTTCTAATCGTGTTGCACTTTTGCCCTCGCCACCCTCCTTCACCAGATCCTCTTTAGCTTAGATCCCCATGCAACTTCTACCTTTGGTGGATACACTAGGTTGCTGTCATCCACAGTGGAAACAATAAACTCCCAGGAGAGGCTGTCCACTGAAATCTGGGGATTGAGGATGAAAATAAGGGAGGCCTCCAAAGGTGAGAGCCAGTGTGTGTCCTCAGCATCCCGGCCCTTCCCCACTTCTCACATCACTTACATTATTTTGGCGAGCTGAAGACTGCAGTACAGCAGTGAGGAAGCCAGTGGGAAAGGTGAAACCAGACAGCCAGAAGATGACAGGAGGCCGCGCACGACTGGCCCACACCTCAAACTGCTCCACACGCATGGCCAGGTCCCGGGTCCATGAAGCCAACGGCTTTTGTGAGGGATATGCCTGGGAGAGGAGGCAGCGCACGTGTTCATTCACTGCATCATGCAGTCAGAGCCTTATTTTGAAGACCTACAGCAGCTGCGAGAAGACTATGTATTATAGTCCCTGCTCTTCAACTGTGATTGGGGAAAGCTCTCCAAAAGCCAATTTCTAGGAAAGAAGCATAAATGGCAACTATTCATTAATAACAATGGCATCAGTAAAGACTGAGTATCCCTTATCCAAAATGCTGGAGGACAAGAGTGTTTCAGATTTCAGAGTTTTTTGATTTTGAAATATTTGCATAGTGTAACCTAAAAAATCCTAACCTAACCCAAAAAAACCAAAAACTTTTTTTGAGGGGTGCTAGAGGTCGAACTCAGGGCCCTGCACTTGCTAGGCAAGCACCCTACCACTGAGCTAAATCCCCTACACCCAAAACTTTTTTTAAAAAGATGAAGTCTCCTTAGAACCCGGGGTGTGTCAGTACATACTTGTAATCCCAGCATTTAGGAGGCTGAGGCAGGAGGATTGCTGTGAGTTAGAGGCTAGCCTGGGCTACATAGTGAGTTCAAGGCCAGCCTGAACTACATAGCGAGACCCTGTCTCAAGGGGAAAAAAAAAAGATGAGGTCTTATTATATCACACAGGCTGGGCTTAAACTCCTGATCCTCCTATCTCAGCCTCCCAAGTAGATGGGATTACAGGTATGTGCTAGTACGCTCGGCCAAAATCTCAAACTGAGAGGAGAGCTCATTGTTCAGCACTAGTGGGATCAATAGTGGTGTAATCTTGCCTTTCCCCAGAGTGGAGGAACGTGGGCATCAAAGATGCAATTGAAAATCTCCTCCAGGCTGGTTGACATGACAATGAGGCCCTGGATGCCCTTCTCGAGGTCTGTCAGTGACAACCTGAGTGGGAGGAAGTGAATGGAACATCGGCCATGGCGCGGCCCTGGGAGGGCAATCGCAGCCAGGGCAAAGGCCTTTTCCTGCCCCTCCCACATTAGCAGAGCCCCTCTCCATCTCACAGGATGGTCTCCATCAGTTTGTTGTATCTCTGGATCTCCTGCAGAAGGACCACATTGAGCGGGGAGGGGTTGAGAGCCAGCAGTTTTCGGGTCCCCTCATAGTCAATCATCTCAGGGATCTTCTGCTTCACATCAGCCGCCAGTTCGAGAACCTGAGGAGGCCGAGGCTCTGAGTGCAGCCCACACCTCCTCAGCACCTCCAGTCCTCCAGCATCGGTCTGTCCTCACCTTTTCTTCCCGGCTTTGGCCGCCAGCACTGGTGGGTGTGATCTGAGGCTGGAGGGAAAGCAGAGTCTCAAATAGAGTTCGTGCCTCTGTGATCTGAGAGGCCACATCGGCATTGGGATGTTGGCCAAAGGCCTCAGGGGGGTCCATGCCAGGCAATAAGCTGATGTATTCCTTGTAAGAGGCCAGGCTCCCGTCCTTGGGGATGAAGTAAGTCTCCAGTGCTGATAACCTGGGGAACACAGCATAACTGTCACCCTCTGGTGGAGACTCAGGCTTCCACTCCAGGGCAAGACCCCCAATCTCTATGTATGTTCTATGCAGGATGACCTGTCTCTTGCCCCTCCCCACATCCCACAGAGCCTCTGTCTTCTCCCTCCTTCATAGTCTCTCCTCAAATACTTTCCCTATCCCCAATCCTGCCACCTGCTTTCTTTGTGTGCTCACGCCTTGCTCCACGCCACCTCCCCCTCACCGGTAGGAAGGAGTTGATAGAGCCTGGTCACAGAAATAGTCATTGATGTAGGTGGTGAGCAGGCGCCTGTCCCAGTCATCAGTGACGTGTCCACCGTAATTGACACCGGCAATGAGGTACTTGAGTGCATCCCAGGCCGTTTCCTCGTACTCGTCCAGGTAGAGGCTCAGCAGGTTCTCAGACACCTGTGCATGTCCCCGCCAACACCCCAGCCCCACATGGTTACAGCAGGAATTCTGCCAGTGGCACTTTTCACATGGGGCTTTCTGTCAGCCCGTATTCCTGCAGGTGAGTCACATGGCAGGGAGTGTAGGGAGAGGGCTGGGATGCAGGACCCCTGGGTAACACAAACCTCAAAGTCAGAGTCATTGAAGCCATAGATGATGTTCCAACCAAGCTGCAGGAACTTTTTGCGTTCAAGTAATACAGAGTGGAAGAAACAGAGTGCAAACAGCAGCTTCTTATATTTGGCAGGTTTGGAGCAGCGGGTAAACTGTGTTTCCGACATCAGTTGATAAAGACGTGTCATGTTGGCCTTTAGGCCCTGGGGACAAAGAAGTACAGAGGGGAGGTAACATGCATCATGCTCAGCCCTACCAGGATCGTGGCCACAAACAGTTGTGGAGGTTGTTCACTGCACAAGGCTACTGGCTGAAGGAGTGAATGAAAGCTGACATCTAGCCCTTGATCTTGTGTGGAGATGAGCACTCATTTACAAGGCGGGTTATCCACATAGAGAAAAATAAGAAGAAAGAAAGAAAGAAAGAAAGAAAGAAAGAAAGAAAGAAAGAAAGAAAGAAAGAAAGAAAGAAAAAAAAATATTACAGGCCTGGGGATTTCACTCAGTGGGAAAACACTTGCCAGCTTGTATGAGATTCCATCCCCAGCACAATAGATAAATAAGGAGACTATTATAGTTTGTGTCTAGAAGTCCCCCCCAAAGCCTCATGTCGCAAGAGATAGCTGGATCTAGAGTGTGTGATTACTAAATTAATCCACTGATTGCTTTGGCATGGTTCTGCTGGGATCAAGGATGTGATGCTAGGATTAAGGGTATTAGGACTAAGGGTGGGAGTACTGCTCACCCTAAAGCCAAGTAGCCTGGATAAGATATAAAATACAGGAAGAAGCTGGTTAGCCTCTCCCCCCTTGCTTGCATTCCTTGCTTACCTGGCTGCCTTCTGCCTGTCTGCCATGCCACACTGCCTCGGACACAGCTGACTGTGGACTGAAACCTCTACAAACTATGAGCTAAATAAACCTTTCTTCCTCTAACTTTGAGTGTCTAGTATTTTGTCCCAGCAACGAGAGAAAACCTAACTAAGACAGAGACAGAATAAAAGTTTGCCCCTGCTTCATGCCACACTTATAAAAATCTATCACAAAGTTACTGAAAAACCTAAATGTGATGTTATCACTAAGTACATCTAAAATGTACCATTAAAATAAAATAAAATAAAATAAAAATAAATAATTTAAACATGTAATTAAACTGAGTATAAAGTCAATATTTATACAAGATTTAACAACAACAACAACAACAACAAAAAAACCTAAATGTGAATGTCCAATTATACTTTTAGGGGGAAGACCGGCATAGGAGAATAATAATCTTGGAGGAAAAAAGGATTTTTTGAACAAGAAAGGAGTACAGACCACTAAAGAAAGCACATTACACCTCATAAACATTAAGGGGCTGGGGATTTAGCTCAGTGGTAGAACGCTTGCCTCACAAGCATAAGGCCCTGAGTTCGATCCCAGGCACACCAAAAAAAAAAAAATTAAGAATTTCTGTTCACTAAAAAAAAAAAAAGACAAACCACGAAACACATAACTGACCAAGGATTAGGCTTCTAGAATGCAGGAAGATCAGGAAATGTGAGGAACAGCATGGAGGAGTCTCAAGCACACAATATCCAGTGGGAAAAACAAGTTGCAGAGAAACGTACAACAGAGGTGTGTTAGCAATACAGACTTCTGTGCCAAAATGATAAAGAAAAGGACAAAAGCAACATTCACGTAGTGGCTTCTGAGTGTGGAGGGCAGGTAATGCCACTGATGAGACCAGCAAGAGCCATGTCAGTCCTCTGAAGAAACTGCTAACATTCTGCTCCCCAAAACCATGATGGGGCTGGGGGTGCAGCTCAGTGGCAGAGTTTAACATGCACAAGGCCCTGGATTTGAGTCCAGCACCACACACACACACACACACACACACACACACAGTGTACGCAAGTACCGTATTCATTGAATTATGATCCTTTATGTCTTGCATATATTTTATAAATATTTATATTAGGTAGATATAAGTATTACCTATTTAATATCTAATATATGCCCAAAAAGTAGATAACAAGAAGCAATCTAGGAACATATTCCAGGACCTTACCTCAAACTGCTTATGGGGACTTTTTTTTCCTGCCCCTTCAGTGCCAGGGATGGAAGCCGGGGCCTAGAGCATGCTAGCGCTCTGCCGCAGCTCACTGCTGAGGCACGCCGTCAGTCCAGAGGCCTTTTTTGTTTTGTTTTGTGTGTTTTTTGAGACAGGGTCTTGCTATGTAGTTCAGGGTGGCCTTGAACTGGCAGAGATCCTCCTGCCTCAGCTTCCTGAGTGCTGGGATTACAGGTGTGCACCACTATACCCAAAAAAGCTTTCTTATTTGAAGTAAAACTCAGAGGAGCTTCTGTCCCCTTAACTAAGAGTCCTTAACTATCTGGGCCACCTTTGTATAAACTGATGCAAAAAACAGCCTCTTCAACAGGATAAAATTGTGATACTTGATCCTTTAATGGATCCTAGTAGTGGAGGGGGGAGTCTATAAGGGTTTTGGGGGGGTCAATTTACAATTGGAATATGTATAATAGATTCGATTAAGACTATAGATTTGATGTTAAGTTTATTGAAGTCGATGAGTGTGTTGCAATTGTATAGAATATTCCGTTTTCAGTACTGAACCCTTTACACTGAAATACAGAGAAGAATTTAGTGGTAAAGGGCCATGATACATGGAATACACTCTAACACAGTTCAGAAAAAATTGTGTGAGAACGCATGCACAGGCACGTGGCCAGAGAGAAACCAGTGAAATAGTGCGGGTGCGGGGAATGTTAACAATAAATGAATCTGGGTAAAACAGGTGTGTGTAGGGGGACTTTTTTTATACAGGGGGGTTGAACCCAGGGCCTTTGCACTGAGCTATAGTCCCAGTTCTTTTTTAAATTTATGTTTTGAGACAGGGTAATCCCTAAATCCCTAAATTGCCCTGGCTGGGTGGGAGGATGAAGCAGGAGGATCAGTTAGCCACTGAGACCCTGCTTCCAAAAACAGGGGCGGGGATGCAGTTTATGCAGAAGCCCTGGGTTCTACCCCAGCACTGCCAAAAATTTTTTTCTATTATGCTGGTGACAGATTTCTGGATTGCCTGACATTTTAAAAAGGGGTATAGAATATTTTCATTGGCTGAAAAATAAAGGTAAAGAGCAATCAACTTTAAACTTTTTATTTTAAAAAGTGTAGTACCAGTAACAAAAATGGGATGCAGAGACCATCTAAGGTGGAAGAGCAGATAATTTGTTTTAAGAGTGTGGGATTTAGGGCACTAGTATGCCGAGAAGTGCTTTATCAGATGGCAATTTATATCTGGAACTGAGTGTGGTACTAGAGCCAGAGATGAGGGTTTGGAGTTGCAATTACAAGGACAATTTATCCATAAACTCATGGCAGGAGGAACTGTAGAATGAGAAAAGTTGGTGGTCAAGGAATAAGTCTTGAGATACAACCACAACCAAAGAGGAGAAGGAAACAGAAGTTATGAATGATGTGTCAAATGTCAGACAGAAGCCAGGCATGGTGGTATACACACTTGTAGTCTGAGCACTCTGGGAAGCTGAGGCAGGAGGATTAGCAACTTTGATCCCAGCCTATGCAATTTAGCAATTTAGTGAAACTTTGTCTCAAAATAATAAAATAATAATAATAATAATAAAATAAAGGGTTGTAGCTCAGAATGAAGGCCCTAGTTCCCTCCCCCGTACTTATAGCAAAGAGGGAGAAAGAAGCCGGGAAAGGGGACCGTCCAATGTGTCAACCCCCCAGGCAGGCTAAGGAGGTTAGAATGATGAAAGGAGTCCAAGTGTGCATTTGGGCGGCACTTATTTGTTGAGTACCTATCAGTCCCTGAGCTGTTCACATGCTGGGCCGGAAGGATCTTATGAGCAACAAAAAGCTTCCAAAATACCTTGAGTAGGGGACACATGGGTGGGATGTAGTGACATGAGCAGATTTTTATTTATTTATTTATTTATTTTTGGTGCTGGGGATCGAACTCAGGGCCTTGTGCTTGAGCTAATTCCCCAGCCCCGACTTGAGCAGATTTTAAAGGATCCATATCACTGTACTCAATAATGGCCTTGTGATTCTGCAAATAAAACTTTCTTTCCTTTTTATTTTGAGACAAGGTCTCACTATGTAGTTCAGCCTGGCCTCAAACTCACTATGTACCCCAGGCTGGCCTTGGACATGCAGTGATCCTCCTGCCTCAACCTCCCAAGTGCTGGGATTACAGGTGTGCACCATCACACCTGGGCAAATAAAACTTTCAAGAGAGCAAGAGGGAAGGAGAGAGAATGAGGCTGGGGTCCATTCTCTCTATATAGAGAGTTCAAGGCAAGCCTGCAATACATAGTGCAACTCCGTCTCCAAAAAAGAAGAATCACTCAAGAAATGTTAGATACTGGTCTAGGGATGTAGCTCAGTGGCAGAGTGCTTGCCTAGCAGGCCTGAAGCCCTGATTTTGATCACCAGCACTACAAACACAAGCATGCACGTGCGCGCGCACGCACACACACACACAGGTTAGATATTGCTATTATATTCTAGGAGTTTGGCACAAAGGAGAGAAATGAGGTGGGATTTTGGGGAGAAAAATAATTTCAGAGTTGTGTTGTTTGTAAGGTTAAGACCTTTCTCTGGCCTGGTGTGGTGGTGCATGCCTATATACTCAGGAGACCAAGGCAGGAAGATCTCAAATTCAAGCCCAGCCTGGGTATATAGCAAGACCCCACCTCAAAAAACAAAACAAAACACCTCTCTCTGACCCTAACAAGAGGAAAATCAGACCAGAGATCAGTTGACCCTGCTGATGACGGCTTTCTACAGACACGTATACCTTTGGTGGCTCTGTGGTCATCTTGATGCTGGCCTGAAGGATCGAGATAGGGAAGTCTGGGTGAGGGCTGGAGCTGAGCCAGAGACGGAAGGAAGGGTGAGGGTCCTCCACCTGCAGCTGCTCCACCAACTTGTCCAGGTTAGGCATCCAAGACAGAGACAGGTGGCAGTTTGCCAGGAACACCCAATGTCCTGTAGGGAGAAGCCGGGGGCAGCAGGAATCATTCCCTAACTCCCAACTGTCCCCACACTTTCCCTCTGGTAACAGAGGGACCAGTGTCTATTGCTCAAATTTGCTGCTCCTTGAGCCTTCTGGAAAAATGGGAGCTGTGGTCATTTAGGGATGGAGCTAGCAAGTGGGAGGCCCCAAATTTGATCCTGATCACCAAAAATAAAACAGAAACATCTAGGGATGGAGGTGAGAGCGAATGAAAGGACGGACACTGACCCTTGGTCACCCCATCTCTGAGGAGCCGTGCAGCGATGGGGGCCTGGCCCTGGCCCAGGGAGAGGGCATGGAAGCGCTGGGCCATGCCCGTGTGCTCTGCCAGCTGCAGCAGGGCGCTGGTGGGGTCCACACCCGGGGACAGGATGAATACGAGTGGGGTTCGTGGAGTTGAGTCCTCCATCACCTGGAAGCAGGGAGACGCATCAGGCAGAAGCCTCGGAGCCCAAGTGGGGAGACAGCAAGAGTCTGTGACAGACCCAGGAGGCAGGGAGTCTGGGTCAGGGCCACGTAGGCAGCAGGGCCACTGACCAGCTTCATGTTTAGCATGGGCGGCTCAATGAAGCGGGAGCCAAGGTTGGAGACGATGAAAGAGGTGACACAGAATGCTACCCGGTCCTGGCGCAGGGAGCGAACAATCAGCATCCGTTGCATTTCATTGCAGGCGTTTTCCCACTCGCCTGGGCAGGAGGAGAGTAATGGCAGGGAAAAGGAGTCTCGCATCCAAACAAAGAGAACCTGCAGGGGCTGCAGCTAGCCGGGGAGCACAGGAGAGGGATGAAGCTGGAGGGAGGGAGGAAGATATGGGGAGGTTCAAACCCGGGTACCTGGCAACATGGCCTTCTCTGGGGCAGCGTTGGTGTACCACAGGTGCCAGTCCCGGGGGTACTGCTCGAAGGAGTTCATGAGTCCATGGAAGTTGGTCAGTTTGTCCAGCTCTGTGATGTTATCCCAGTAGGCATCTGCGAGCCAGCTGGTGCATGGGTTGTCCATCTGCCCCTCCCGATCCAGGACCTTGGGAGGAAGAACAGGGAAAGAGAGACTGACGGAAATGGCTCAAAGGAAGTGTTCCCAACACAAGGAAATGATGAATGTCTCAATGGATGAGTATGCCTGTTATCTTGATCTGGTCATTATGTGTTGCGTTATATATGTACTGAAGTGTCGCACTTCAGGTCATTGCACCCCATTATACAATTACTATTCTGGGAATTGAAACTAGGGCCTTGCACATAGTAGGGAAGCATTCTACCACTATGCTACACCCCCAGACCTACATTTGTATTTTTCAAATATTTTTGAGACAGGGTCTTGCTAAATTGCTAAGTTGCCCAGGCTGGGTTTAAACTTGCAGCCCACCTGCCTCAGCCTTCCAGAGTGCTGAGATTACAGGCATGCATAACCTCTTCCAGTTTCTCTTTTTCCTTCCTGCCTTCCTTCCTTCCTGCCTGCCTGCCTGCCTGCCTCCCTTCCTGCCTCCCTCCCTTCCTTCTTATTTGGGGTAAGAAAGCCAGGATGGTCTTGCATGAAACAAAGCGAATACAAATATGAATCCAAGAATCCAAAATGGATGGAATCCACCTTTCCTGTGGGAAAATTGGGTGGGGCGGGGGTGCTGACCAGGATGTGCGCTGAAGGAGCGATCCGCTGATCTTTAGGAAACTTGCGCCCTCTGGTGGATTTTTGGTAATAATGTCTCTACCCCTAACGACTATTTGGCAGCCTCTCATCCTCTTTTAACAACTTTTTTTTTTCAGTGTTCACAGATACTAGGCAAGTGCTCTGTCACTGAGCTACAACCCCAGCCTGTACGATTTTTTTTAGATGTGGCCTCTAACTCCTGGGCTCAAAGGATCCTCATGCCTCAGCCTCTGGGATTTTTAACAAATACAGTATTTACTGTTTACCATCTACATGTTTTAAACATTTGGGATGCATCATTGGGAGGGGCGGGGCAGAGGGCAATGACAGCAGGCGAATGCTGTCTAGTGGCACCCCTGTGAAAAGGCTCTCCCTTGGTGGCCGAGTTGAAAGCTTAGGAGTGGGAGCCACTGGAAAACTCTTGCTAAAATCCAGACAAGAGGCGAAGTAAAGGTGGCTAAAGGAATAAAACTGCTGTCCAGGAGGGAGGGGCTGCTGCAGGAGTGTCCATGGTAATGGATTTTAAAGGACTTCCGCTGGTCAGCCCAAGCAGAGGTGCCTGCGGAGACCGACTGTGATGGTGATCATGCACTTCAGGCCAGGAAAGGAGTGGCTTAAAATGCAGCAAAAATGTGGCATGATCATGGTCACAGGTGAGTGGTGCCCCAACACCGGCCAGTGATACATGCAGAGGGTGCAGGGCAGCTACCATCATGGCCCCAGGAGCTCGTGGTGTACCTGCTCCTGGCCTGGCTTTTCTCAGCACGTTCACGTGTGACCACACCCCCAGCCTTGACCACCCACGCTGGGTTGTGCCCACTGTCCAACTCACCACACCCCCACGTAGGAAAAAGTTGTACTCGTCCATGTTGAGTTTGCCAGAGGTCTCCAGGATCTTGGCGCACATATGAAAACTAAAGAGCAGTTTGTGGCGTTCGAAAAGGGTGCGGCAGGTGTACCTGGGAGAGGGGACAGAAGGATGGAGGAGGTGGGTGAGGTGGGCGGCAAACCCAGTGCGGCTGCTCACTGGGTGATGATCTTATGACCACAGAGCCTCAACAGGAGATCTTAGGCAGCATGTAACCTGAACTTTCTGGCAACCTCCTACCTCAGCCTTCTAAATGGTGGGATCATTTGAGAAGTTCTAAGATCATCCAATGTACCAGGGAAAGCTAAGGATATAAAATGAATCAGCAGCCTATCGGTGATGGTCAAGCAATGAAAATCCCAGGAGAGCAGTCGGCCAAGGACAGCGGCCTGGAAGGTGCTGTGCTTGAAGGGACCAGAGGAGAAGAATCGGAGCCCACCACCAGCCCCCTGCCCGGCACTCGGGGAGAGCCCACACCTGTAGACAGCATAGGTGTGGTAGTCATTCAGGTAGTCAATGCGATCCTCCAGCTTATTGCTGCGATGGCTCTTGTCAATGCTGAGAATGAAGAGGCTGATGTAGGCATCCAGCGAGAACTGGTACATGGGGTCAATGCAGCCCATGTCATTGAGCACAAAGAACAGCACCGACGCCCGCTGGGCACATGGGCGGTAAGCCTGTGGGGGAGGCGGAGGGGAGGAATCAGGGCTGCAGAGGGACAGGACATACAGCAGGGGCTCAGGCAAGGAAGGGCCCTCGGACTAACATGGCCAGAGCTGCTTCTGACTGGCTGGTCGGGGACAAAGCCAAAAGACACTGGCGCTCACCTCACGGGCCATGTCAATGTTGATCTCTGTGGTCTCACTGGTCTCCAGCTGCTCAGTCACCTCACTGGCAGTTATCTTTGATGTCTGCAGGGTGTTCACCAGCTGCACGTCATCTAGCAGGGAGCCCGTGGCCTCATTCAGCAGCCTGGAGTGAGGGAGCCAAAACAGCACACAGATCAAGGAGTCTGGGCACCCAGGCTGGGAGGAAAGGCTTGTTGGCCCCTGGGATGCTAGCTGCACCTGTGGTAGACCAGAAAGGTGCCAGCAGGGAACAGAACAATGGACGGCAGACAGTGAAGGTGAAGTCTCACCGGAGGATCTCATCCTCCAGCTCCTTGAGCTTCCTCTTGCCAGCAGCGATGTTGATAACCAGTGAATCCTTCTGTTCCTCCAGCTCCAGCCGTTCCTTCCGTACCACAATGCCCAGCAATTGGGCTTCCAGGCCCTAAAAGCACCAGGAATTAGGGTGAATGTCTCATTCTTACAACCGTTGCCCCTGCTACCCTTTTACACCCCTCCCAGTTCCTCATCCTCAGTTGTCCAACTCAAGCTTAGACTTTTTGCCAAGTGTCTTCCAAACTACAGCCCCTCCTGCTTCATCCAAGCTTAGTCGGAATATCAGCTTTTATCCACCTGTTCTTTAACAGCGAAGTTTACAATGGTGGTCTTGGCTGAGGTCTCTGGGCTGTAGTGGGGATTGGAGAGCTTGGTGGTGATGTAGAAACGGAAATTGGGATTATATTCTACCTCCTTGTCTCCAATGCGCATCAGCAGCCGACCACCTGCATCCGCAAAAGGACAAAGAGCAAGGGTCCCACATGACCAGCTGTGGGCTGCCCCATCCAGAGCCGTGATCCAGCCCACCCTATAGGCCTGGTCTAGTTCCCGCCCTAGTTCCCGCCCTAGTGTCCTGGCCAGCTGGTCTCCAGGACTTGCATGCAGGCCCATAGTAAACCCAGGTGCTGACCAATTTGAGCTACAGATTTGTTGAGCACAGGGTTGAGTGTGGGGTCCAGATATTCCTGCACATTCTGGAGTAGCACTGGGTTTCCGAACTGGATGGCGTGTTCGAGGATCCGCAGATAATCGCTCATCTGCAGGTCAATGATCTTCAGGCCCTAGAGAGCAAGGGGGAAGATGGAAGAAACACCAGGAGACAATGGCCAAGCGTAAGACCTGGAGAAGAGACAAGGCTTGGGAGGAGTTTACTGTCGCTGCCCAACCAGGTGCCCAGCCGTATACCTGGTTTCCTTCCATGTTCTTGACCCATCTCTGGGCCTGGGCCTGAGGATCAATCATAAGGGCCCACCTAAAGGGGGAGGCAGCAGTCAGAAAACAGGCTCTGCTCCTCCTCCGCCCCCCATTTCCTGCAGCATCCTTGCCTGTTGCCGCGGGTGACAATGATACCGTTCTCAGTGGAGAAGGCGTCTGAGGGCAGTCCCTGGATGTTCCAGTCCCGGACTTTGGTAGGATTGGACAGGAAGTTATCAATTGCGAAGCGAGGTGAACAAGGAACTTGAAGCTCCCGGATCTGGAGTGAGAAGAGCTCCAAATTTCAGCTTGAGTTCAGTAGCCTTGCCTCTCCCCTTCTCTGTACCTCTGAATATTCCCCAAACCCCTGACCCCAACCCTGTCTTAGAGCCCACCCTAAGAACTCACTTATCATACTTGAACCTCCATTTTACCGCTCAGCTTTCTCACCTTCTTTCCTTTTTTTTCTTTTTTTTTCCTGTGACAGTGTCTCTCTGGGTAGCCCAGGCTGGCCTTGAACTGTGATCCTCCTGCCCCAGCCTCCCAAGTTCTGGGATTACAGGCATTTGCCACCACACTTGCTACCATCTCACCTTCCTGATCCAGATTTGATTGACAATCTCATCCCGGTAGTTGGTCAGGAAAGGTCCCATGTAGGACAGGAAGGCAGCTGCCAGGAGACAGTCCCCCACCAGGTAGCCAAGATCCTCCTCCAGGCCCTGGTGACAGGAAAGTAGCAGCCGCCTGGCCCTCAGTCCTTTGGGAGCCACTTGGAATGCTTTTGAAGGCACTCTTCTCCGGACATGTCTAGATCAAAGAAATTCTTTCCCTCTCCTAAACCTTTGCTCTCTGAGAACCTGGTCCTAATGCCTTTGGAGTTCCCACCTCTGGCCGCAGTGTTTAGGCTCTGGTGATAAGGCCGATACTTTGCAGAGGTGGGATCTCATCGAGGTAGAGACAAAACAGCCCACGTCTGTTGTCTGTCAGGCTGGCAGCTGTATGAGTCCCTGTGTGTGTGCTTTCTAGCCCCAACCAGACACAGAATGGACCCCCAAGGGTCCTTACTGCATCCTCACCAGATGCACTGCAGACACCCAGGTTCCTTGCTGTCCCCGATGGTCCCTCGGTGGGAAGGGGAGGGAGTTCTTGGCATGGGCTGGCGCACAGAATGAGACTGCAGCCCCCACAGATCTCACCTTCACGGTCTCCTCCCATCGGGCCTTCTCGCCTGCCAGCCCCGACACCAGCATCCCAGCACGCTCCAGCTTCAGCTGCATCTCCTCAGACCTCTTGCGGAGCTCCTCCTTTTGTGCCAGCTTCTCGTCATACTGTTTCTTCAGCATCTCCAGCTTTTCTGCCACCTGGGAGGAATTTGAGCACAGACCATGGAAGGCAGGAGTCCAGGGCAGAGCGTTCTAGATCAGATCATGACTCTGTGCGATCTGGGTGAATGTCTCTCTCTCTCTCTCTCTCTCTCTCTCTCTCTCAGTAATGGAGATCAAACCCAGGGGTGTTGTACCAGTGAGGATATCCCCAGCCCTTTCTATTTTTTATTTTGAGACAGGGTCTTGCTAAATTGCTCAGGCTGACTGGATTTGCCATCCACCTACCTCAGCCTCTCCAGTGATTGGGATTATAGGCAGGTACAAATTAATTTCTTTGAGCCTATTTCTCGCTCTCTCTCTCTCTCTCTCCTTTCTCTGTTTTTTGTTGAGACAGGGTCTTGCTATGTAGTTCAGACTGGCCTTCAACTCACTGTGTAGACACAGCTGGCCTCACACTTGCAGCAATCCTCCTGCCTCAGCCTCCTGAGCACCCAGGAGGGATTACCGGGAGGTTGAGGTAGGAAGATCAAAAACTCGAACACAGCCAGGCATGGTGGCCTGTAATCTCAGTTCTCTGAAGTCTGAGGCAGGAGAATCGCTGCAAGTTTGAGGCCAGTGTGGGCTACACAGTGAGTTCGAGCCCAGGTTGAAATATACAGTGAGACCCTGTCTCAAAACAAACAAAAAACCTTAAACCCAGCCTGGACAACTTAGAAAGACTCTGTCTCAAAATAAAAAATAAGAAAGGGCTGGAGATGCAGCTCTGCGTGAAGCACCTGGGTTCAGCCCCCAGTACTGAAGAAAACAAGGTAGAGGACAGGGACTCTTGAAGCAATAGTCCTCTAGCCCACATTTCCACAACGAATCCCATTCATCTGGGGCAAACTACTTTTTAGCCAAGTATCTGTTTTATTGTTTTTTGATAGTTATTGCTGTATCACTGAATGACATGCTGGTGCCACTACTCTTAAAATATATAACTGCCCTGGGTTCAGTTCAGTTCTGACTTGGGTCCAATAGCAGCCCTGGAATGAATAAACAAATGAACGAATGAATGAATATGTGTGTGTGTGTGTGTATGTGTGTGTGTGTGTGTGTGTGTGTGTGTGTGTGTGTGTGTGTGTAGTTTTACGTTTTTTGCAATTTTAACCTTTCCAATTAAAAAAACCATCATGAAAATTTGCAAGCCTAGAGCTACCCTTCAGTTAGACTTAATAGGTGTTACTATATTGCTATATTTACCTCATCTACAAGGTTTTTTTTTTTTGGCCAACATATCTTATATTACAAACTCATGATATTTCAAGCCTAAATGCTTCCTCTCTAAGAAAAAAATAAAAATAAGGACATTTTCTTCATAATCACAGCACCACGATTGTACTTAATAAAATTTTTGTCATATTTTAGAAAATAATTTTCTATTTGTCTATAAACTAAATTCTATTTTTATTTGTCTATAAAATAAATTTCTATTTGTCTATTTTTTTGTTTTTGCTTTTGTTTTGTTTTGCCTGAGACAGGGTCTTTCTATCTGGCCCAGGCTGCCATTGAACTTACAGCAATCTTCCTGCCTCAACCTTCCAACTGGCAGGATTATAGGCTGTATACCACAATCAGTTTATTTGTTTTGAATCATGAATGCATTTATAAAAATCCAAATCCAAAAGGAAGAAAAGCATGTACAACAAAGGATAAGTCTTCCTGCCATTGCTGACCCAGCCCTACCCCTGCCTTAGCTTCTTATATGGCTTTCTAGAAAATTCCATGCACAGGATAGTGACTCTGTAGTTTATAGAAAAAGAAATTATAAGCACTGAGATGACAATGACCTTGTTCACTACCAAATCCTTAGACCTGAAATAACTCCAGCACGCAAACATTTTTTGGAATTTTTTTTTTTTTTTTTACAGTACTGAAGATCAAACTCAGAGCCCTGTGCATGTTAAACAAGTGCTCTATTACTGAGCTACACCCTCAGGCACAATGAATACTTTTTTTGTTTTGTTTTGTTTTTTGAGACAGGGTTTCGCTATGCAGTTCAGGCTGACCTTGAACTCACTAAGTAGCCTAGGCTAGCCTTGAACTTGTGGCAATCCTCCTGCCTTGGCCTCTTGAGTGCTGGGATTACAGCCTGAACCAAAAAGAAAAATGTTTCTTTTGAGATGGGGGTCTCATTTATGTTGCCCAAGCTGGTCTATGACTTTGTGATTTTTGTGCCTCAGCCTCCTGAGTACAGATACAAACTGTGACACCTGATTTACTCCTCAATTTGTTTAGAATCTAGACATTAGAACAAGGGTTGCCACTTACTGAGTCCTCTCAAGAGTATGTTTGCAAACCAGAAAAACACGTGGAGAAGCTTTGGGTGGGGTTGAGGGGCACAGGTATGCACAGGTGTCTGGACTTCAGTGATTTGTAGAGGCTCATTTGAGGCAGTTGACTTTTTGAGATTTGTGTGGTTGACTTTTAACCATGTGTACTGGGTGAGAGGCTTTAAGCCAATCACGTTACCTTGACCTTGGCAGGTGACACAGGTGACCAGCTGCTTCTTCCGAGGCAGCATTTTGAAACAGGGCAGCTTCAGGGAAACCGGGCTTGGGGCCACTCTGACCTTGGCAAAGGGGAAATGTAGACCATAAGGGTGATCTTAACTAAGAGGTGTGAGGTCTCAGAATAAAGACTACTAGAGCTTACAACACAGAACACCCTGGACTGCTGTTGCTGTGCTGGGCAGAAGCGGGGCAGGTTGTTTTTAGGTGATGATGGAATATTAATTTTCTGCTTTTATACTGCCAGGCAGTCGGTTTTTGTATTCATTACAGGTTCTGGTTTAAAACAGTTACTGTTAGACCTAGGTAGACAGATCACACTACATCAACTGTCTCATTATCTGATTTTCTGGCATAGGAGACTAAGGAGGCAACGGTGGTTAAAATTCTTCAGTTCTTGTGGCTTATCCACTGGCTTATGGACTAAAAGTCTTCAGCCCTGGCTGGGATCCAAGGTAATACCGTTAGGGTAGCTGGGCCTGCAGGAGTGACCTGTGCCTGGAGGGGACGTGCCTCAGCAGCTAAGCAGCTCAGATGGGAGGGAAGCAGTTTTAAATCACAGATGGCAGAGGGCTCCTCCCACAAGGCCCTGGGCCATGGGCTTCAGCACGTCAACCGCAGCTTCATTCAGAAATCTGCTAAAGGTCATTCTCCAGGTAAGCTAAGTATGGGGAGGAGGTGGGTATCTTCCCTGTGAGGCAGCTGCCAAAGGCCTTGGCTTCTACCAAGAGAGGCAGTAATATTAGCCACTGTGCCACAGACTGACTGGGTCTCACCACAAGGCAGGAACCCAGAGTGCACAGGGGAAACTAAAATGAAAAGGTGCTGTCTCTTTCTGGAACCAGGCAATGGTGATGGCTGCACAATATGGTGAAGCCACTTAATTTCACTGAATTGCACACTTAAAAATGGTTACAATGGTAAATTTTGTGTGTGTGTTTTCACTATAAACCTCCAAAAAAGAAAGTATACACGTGGATTTCCAGCACCCCTCCCATATGGCAAATGCTCATTGGTCAGATTGTATCTTTAGTAATATATTGCTGGAGATGTCTTCCAGCTAAAATTAAATTCACAGGTCGTGGTTTCCAGATAAGTGAAACTCTGAAAAGCTAAATCCAAGATATTCCCCCCATGTATCCTCATTTTCTCAGATCCTATTGAGTTTCTGCCAGCCATGATGGTACCAGCTACTTGGGAGGCTACAGGAGGAGGATGGCAAGTTCACAGTCATCCTGGGCAACTTAGCAAGCCCCTCTCTCAAATTAAAAAATAAAAAAGGGTTGGGGATGTAGCTCAGTGCAAGGTCCTGGGTTCAATTCCTAGTACTGCAAAACAAAAAGAAAAACAGAAAATACTATTGAGTTTCTACCATGGTCTTTAGCAACCTTAAAGACTTTTTTTTTTTAAACATAATTTTATCTGGAAGTCATACATGCCTTATTAACTTCTTGAATTCTTTTTTATTCTCCAGTGATGCTCACCAGAGACTTGATTTTGAACTAAGACGGACTTTGAGGCTCTAAAGGAACTACATCCACTTCCAGGGAGAGACAGTAACTGAACACTGATCTACCCACAGAATCTCTGCTATGGTTTGACTGTTTGTGTCCCCCACCCCAAGATTCATATGTTGAAACTCGATCCTCAGTGCAGTGGTTTGCCAGGTGATTAAGTCATGCGGCAGAGCCCTCCCAAATGGAATTAATACTCTTAAAAAGGAGGCCCGAGGGAGCTTGTTCGACCTTTTGCCAGCTGAGGACACCTGGAAGGTGCCATCTTTGAGGAATTGGCCCTTAGCAGACATAAGAGCTGCTGGGGCCTTCATGTTGGACTTCTTGGCCTCCAGAACCATAAGAAATAAATTTCTGTTTTTTATAAATTACTCAATGTTTTGTGATAGCAACTCAAAAAGTTTAAACCAACCCTTCATCTGCAAGCGCAAGGCCCTGAGTTTGATCCCCAGCACCAGCTCCCCAAAAAAGTTGGAGTCTAGATTTTAACACACAAAGCCAAGCCAAGATCATTTGATTTCAGATTTTCATTTCTCTGTATTTTAGTTTACAAAGGATTTTAACTTTTGAGATTTAATTTCTCCCTGGAGATTATATTCAGTTGATAGAACTTCTGGGTGTTGCTGCCATGGCAGCAATTTAATGTTTTTTTGGTGGTGGTGGTGGGGGGGTGGTATTGAACCCAGGACCTCCATGCTGAGCTACATCCCCAGTCCTTTTTATTTTTTTGAGGCAAGTTTTCACTAAACTGCCAAATTGCCCAGGTTAGACTTGAACTTGTGATCCTCCTGCCTCAACCTCCTAGAGTGCTGGGATAACAAATGTGCCTCATCACACCTGACTTAATGCTATCATTGAGTTACACAGTACAACCTCTGGTATGTTATGTTGGACAATGTGACAAAACATAATTTGGGATGAGAAAATAGGAAAGTGAATTTTCAACTTTGAGGCTACAGCTGCCTTGAGGTAGATTAAGGTATTATTCTGACCCATTTCAGAGGTGTCTGGGGTAATCTCTAAGCTAGCAGTTCATAACCCTTGTTGCATATCAGAACTGAACCAAGGGAAAATATATTTTAGGGCCCCAGATAAGTAGTATTTAGAACAGTCTACTCAAGCTTCACATTGCTATGCAATACACTGGGCTCTGGGCCCTGGTAGTACACGGTGCTTTCCCATCTCTGGTTGGCTCTAACAGGGACAATCTTAAGAAGCTGATCTGCAGGCTGTACCAGTGATTCTGGCTTAATGGGCCTGATGTAGGTCTTCAGTATTAGCGTGGTCCTAATTCTGAGGTTCTGTTAAAAGACACATTTGATTCAGCCTTTATCAATAAAAAGGAAGAAATTTTGGTTCCCCATCTGCTTGCTTTTTTTTTTCCCTTGGGCCTGTCATATGGCCCAAGCTTGCCTCAAGCCTTTCAGTTAAAGAAACCTCCTTCCTCAGCTTTCCAAGAAACAGGTCACTGTGCCTGCATCTTCCTCATAGATCCCCCACCAACAGACTTAACACGGTGTGCTCTTTGTCCAATGACAGCAGTGTCGGCAGCCAAGCCCAGCCCAAGGTCCCACTTTTCATACTTAAAGGGAACAATCCCTAATTACTTGGCCTGGATATGAGTCATCCGGGGGAGAAAACTTTCCAAATGGCAACAGCAGCAGTATGGTGCTTGCCAGGCCTGCTTGGGTTCTCTGCACAGGCCGAGTGGGAAGAGGCCTCAAGGGCAGCCCTACTTCTGACAGTAAAGATGCCTGCAGCAGGAAAAGACAGGGATGGTACAGGGCAGGGAGGTTTGGAATCAGAAACGTGGGGTCCAGCCCTCGCCCTGTCAGTAACTAGCCAGTGACCTCGGCAAGTCACTTAATCTCACCACACCTTGAGCTCCTTATCCAGTTTGAGGAAGCTGGATCTGGATATTTTCCATTAGTTGGTTTCAGGTAAAACATTTTGAAATTGTATGACCAGCTTCAACTCTACAAAAATTTTAAATGGCTATGTAAAGATAGTACCAACAAAGTTAGAGAACCTATGAGGATCAAAAGATTGGGAAAAATAAGTATGTCATCAAAAGAGGAATAGTTAATGATAGCATAGCCATTCACTGGAATGTCATGCAGCAGTTAAAAGAAATAGACACTATATGCTGATATGGAAAAATCCCTAGTTCATAGGTAATTAAAATAGGAAAGTGCGAAACAGTATATATAGTATAAAAAATGAAATATGCATATTTACTTATATAAGCATAGGCCACCTTTGGATGGATGAAGAAAAATTTGTAAAATTTGCTTGTTTTCATGGAGGGAAGCTGGGTGCTGAACAGCAGAAGGTAGGCAAGAGACTTTAGTGGGTGCCCCTTCGTACCTTGCAAACCATGTGACTGCATTACCTTAGGGCAGTAATGGTAACCTACGGCATGTGTGCCACAGCGGGCCATTTGTACCAGCGAAGCTCTAAAAGGTTCGCCACCACTGCCATAGGAATCTCTTGCATGTGCATCTTGTCGGAAATCACTTTCTTGGGTATTAACCTGTCACGGTAATTAACCCCCTGGGCCTCCAGGACAGCCCCATCCCCACCCAAGCTCGCACACAGACACCTTCATGTCATTTCTGGCCCAGAGCAGTGATGTTGACCCTTTCGACCCCTGCACAGACCAATTTGCCACACGGATTCCATCCATCAATATCCCGGGGCCCATCTCCAAAGGCCATGACAGAGGTCACCAACCGCAAGTCAGTCTCTGGAAAGTCTCTTGGGTGACAGTGTCTTCTGAGCCTCTGGAGTCTTTTCAAACCTTAACCATCAGATTGGCTTGCTGAGCCAGAGGCAGCCCAGTGTCAACAGGGCTGAGTGGGAGGGGGACGGGACAGAGGTAATGTAGGATGGCAGAGAAGAATATGGAATTAGAGGAAGGGACATAGGCGGTAAGAAACCAGAGCAAGGGACCACTGTGGAAAAGCGAGGAGCGAGGCTCACCTCCCGTAACTTTTCCTGGGCCTCAGCGAGGGCTGCTTGCTTCTCCTGAAGCTGGGCCAGGGCGGCGTTCATTCGGATGCGCTTGGGCTCCACCACCCGATACAGACGCCCATACAGCTGCAGGGAGACGGTTGGGCCCATCAGCCCACCCAGGCACTCATCCATGGGGAGCCTTCCCTCCCACCTGGGCCTGTGCTCCCCCGGCTCTCTCCCGCCTTCCCTCACTGCCCCACCCAGGCCTGTCACCACTTACCTCCATGGCCCGCACCCACATGCAGAGGGACTTGGCGGCCAGGGAGACGCGGCCTATGATGTCGGGCTGGAAGTTGGGCTGGGCACAATAGGCCCCGATCTTCTTCAGCACCTTATCTGAGATGTTGTCTTTATCAAAGTGGATTAGTGACTTGATGAAGTTCTGTTCCCCTGTGGGATGACAATTAGGGGTCTCAGCCAGAGGACTAATCCCATTCTCCTTGTCCAGCCACATATTTCCTGACTTAGTTCCCAAAGCCAAGACATCAGACCCCATCCCTACTCTGACCTCGTTCCCTTTTCTACTAACTTCTCATCCCCAGGGCATTCACAATCTCCCAGCCTATTTTCTATTACTTACCTTTAACACTCAGCCAAACCACACTACTCACCATTTTTTCCATATGCTTCTTTCAGGGCAAGGGCTGCCCAAATACAGCTGGTGGGCTATACTCTGCACTGGGAGCCCAAAGCAGAGAAAGCCGCACAATGGAAAGAGTCTGGTTTCCCATTTTCAGGTTCTTGTCTCTTTAGGGGCCCTGAAGTCTCCTGCCCTTGAATCCTGTAACACATTCCTACATCTTTGTGACAACTCTCTCCCTCTTTTTTTCTTCTTATACAAAGACGAACCATTTCCATTACTTACAGCTGAAGAATCCTAACTGATGTTCCCATCTCCTCTTTCCCCTGGGTTCCACACTGTTAGGGTCAGTACAATGCCTCATTCATCCCTGTAACACCTGATGTGCAGCAGTTGATCCACCGGCACTGTGTGAGCTGAAGTCACTTGTGTGACTCTCTGGCTTACCTAGCTGCCGCTTGGCCTCTGCCCATGTGGGCTCGTTGCCCCGAAGAATCATGACTGCCTGCATCACCATCTCCACTTGGGCAGGGGGCCGTCCGTAAGACTTGATCTCGCCTATATCCTTCTTGTTCAGCGACTCCAGGGCCTGGGAAAAGGGGGTTAACTCAGGTGGTCTGACAGGTCCCTTCATGTACCTTCTCCTCTTCCCACTTCCCCACGGACTCTGAGAACAAAGAAGGCCGGCCCCATTCCCAATCCTGGCACCCATCTCGGCACCCGCCCCTGGTACCCGCATGGCCTCTTCCAGAGCAGGCAATGCCTCCTCTAGATCCTTCTGGGCATTGTCAGCCAGTGCCTGACACTTGACTTCCTCAATGGCAATCTTTTCGCTGTTGGCCGTTACTGCCTAGGGATGAAAAGAGAACAAGGGCACTTTGTCTTTGCCTTAGGCAAAGGTGGAGTTACGGGGTTGGTGGAAGGACAAAAGTGAATGCTAAAGAAAATCTGAGGAGTGGGATAGGCATCCCTAGATGCAGTAACAGATGGGAACCCAGGAAACTTCTTCCAGGGGGGACTGGAAGGAGTCGGGTGTAAGGGGCAGGGCTGGGGACCTTCTGCTGTTCATCTGCTTCCCGCTTCTGCTGCACGATGATGACCAGGTACTCCTCACACTGTTTTTGGAACTCAGCCACCTTTTTCTTGGCATCCTCAAGCTCCAAGGACATCACTTCCACCTTTTCCCTAGTTTCATCAATCTTAAACAATCCTGTCCGCAGCTTATTGGCTTGGTCCAGCAGTTCCTGCCGTTTTTCTCCCAGCAGCCTGGGGGAGAGAGTAGAATAAGGTGCACAGAGAGGCTGGCCTCCCTGGAAGGGGGCGTCCTACATAATCTTCCTTCCCTGTGTACCTCCTCAGTCCTTGTCTTCCTTTCTGTGACTAACCCCATTTCCACTCCCTGGTCATTTTATTGTTTTGTTCTGTTTGATAGCACTGGTGATTGAACCCAGGGCCTTTACATGAGCTAAGTCACCAGCACTTTTGTTATTTTTTATTTTGAGACAAGGTCTCACTAAGTCCGGGAGTTGCCTGGGCTGGGCTCAAACTTGCTATCCCCCTGCCTCAGCCTCCCAGAGTGATGGGATTACATGCCTGGTTTGACACTCAATAACTTGTAAGTATATCATGGGTATTGTGCTTTGGTATTGATATGAATTACAATAAATATATACTTGGCCCTTGGGGTACACAGCTCCTAAAACCCTTGGCATCTCCAAAGTAACAAAAGTATAGTGGTTCCAAGGTTCACGAACGCTTTTGTTTGCAAACAATTTGGTTCTCAAATAGAAGCATTTGGCAAAATTTTGTCTTTGTTTGAGAACTCTGCAACAGGTGACTAACACGACTGGGGCCATGTTTCCCGCACAAACACAAACATGGCCATCTTTTCCAGAATTGTGGAACAAATAAGTTTGTGAACTGAGGTACCACTGTATGTGTTTGCTAGTAAGATGACTTGCACCTGGGGGCCCATGAACAGGAGAACCAAGCCTGTGACTAGAGGACCAGAACTTTCAGCTCTGCTGCCCCGCTTCTGGGTGCGGCAAAGCTGAAGGCTGATTTGATCACCAATGGCTAATAGCTAATCCTGCCTACTTAATGAAGCCCCACAGAAGGACAGGGTCCAGGGAGGTTTCAGGTTGAACAGTCACAGGTTCCAGCTGCACAGGGACAGCAGCTCCTGTGCTAAGGACCCTTGCTCACCTGCATCTTCTGGAATAAATTGGCAATCATAAGTGAATGTTTCCCTGAGTTCTATGAGCCAGGCTAGCAAAATAACTGAACCCAGGGGGAGGTCATGGGAACCTACAGTTTGTAGCCAGTTGGTCAGCAGCACTGGTAAAAACCACCTGGGGCTTGAAACTGGCATCCAAAGTGGGGGCGGTCTTGTGGTTCAAGCCCTCAGCCTTGGGACCTGACGAACTCCAGGAAGACAGTGTCAGGCTTGAGCTAACTTATAGGAGAGCCAATTAGTGTCTGCTGGAGAAATGCTTGGTGTATAGGGACCCACCTCACCCCAATCTGTATCAAGAACTGTGTTGAGTGTGAGAGTAGAGAAAACACTTCTTTTTTTTCTGTTTCATACGGGTGAGAAGCTTAGATGACAGTAAAGGTACAGAGAAAAAGACTGGGTATATTATAGCAATATGCAAGTTGTACTGTTGTCTGAAAAAGAGAAATACTGTCCAGAAAAATGAGGACAGAGAGAGTGTGGATGGGGATCGGAGCCCAGGGAACATGGTTGGGGGGCTCCAGGATGGCTCCTCCTACCAGAAGCCCCACCTCTCACTCATTAACTTGGGCAGAACTAACAGCCTCTGCAACTCTGCCATTCCACCTTAGCACCCAGGTCACTCAGCCTGTCCCCTCCTCCAGCTCCTGGACATTTCCCATGACATTATTTCACCCACTGCCCTCAGAAGAAACCAAGCTCCCCAGCCCCCTACACTCCCTGCTCTTTTTTATACTTCTTATATCCAGACACGAGTTCCAGGTAGTTGGTGGGTGTGACATAGTTGTATCTTCGCAGCTCCAACAGCATCTTCTGGGAATACTGAGCCACTGACCAGTGCATGGTGACAAAGATCTGGGCCACTTTCTTGTGGATCTAAGGCCAATAATACAGAATGGAAGACAGAGATGCAGAAAGAAATGGGAGGGAGGTCAGGGGTGTGATGAGAGGTAGGGAGGAAGGGCTCACATTCTCCTGAGTTCCCAGGTCCACGCCCACAAGGTACTTCTCAGCTACTTCTAGCAGGGCCTCGCGGGGCCACTCTGAGAACCAGTTGATGGTTGTGCAGTTCACCAAGGCTGGGTACTGGCGGATCCAGTTCCTGGGGAGGAGTTCGAGAGGCAGTGAATTCCATTTATAATGAGGCTAATGAGGCTTCCAGCCCCTGGCTTCATCACACATGTCCACCTGCTTTCTGGGAACCTAAATGGCCCTTCTTGCTCTCTATCTCCTTATCCAGGTTCAGCCCCCTCAGAGCTAGTTCAGAGTAGCATTTAGAAGCAGATTCTGAGGTCAGAAAGGCCTGAATCCACACTTCCTAGGTGTGGCTCTTGGGCAAGATCCAACCTCTGTGAACATCAGTTTCCTTCTCTTTAGAAGAGTAATTATTAATACTAAGATTGCTGTGGGGTTCAATGAGATAACACATACAAAATGCTTAGCATAGCTCCTGGCCTGTGGTAAATACCGCACACTCCACGGTATTAAGAAAAATGCTAAACCAAATTGTTTCTCCACACACATGTTGTGATTACCTCCTAGTTTTTGATGCCCTTAAAAATCTAGTTATACCAAGAATGAGTAAATAAAACGTGGTATTTATGTACTATAGAATATTATTTAGCCTTTAAAAAAAGAAGGAAATTGTGTCATAAGCTACAATGTGGATGAGCCTTGAGGGCATTGTGGTAAGTGAAATAAGTCGGCCATAAAAAGACAAACATTGGGGTTGGGAATTTAGCTCAGTGGTAGAGTGCTTGCCTACCAAAGGCCCTGTGTCCGATCCCTAGCACCAAAAAAAACCAAAAACCAAAAAACAAAAACAAATACTGTACAATTCCACTCATACAGGGTTATCAAAGGTAGTCAAACTCAAAGACAGGAGTAGAATGGTGGTTTCCAGGGGCCGGGGAAGGTAGAGATGAGCAGTTATTATTATTTACCGGTACAGTTTCAATTTGAGAAAATAAAAAAGTCCAGAGATCTCTTGCACAACAATATGGACATACTTAACACTACCAAACTATACATCCCAGAATGGTTCAGATGAGAAATATTTAATGCCCTTTGTGTAGTTGTTTTGTTTTGCTTTTGGTACTGGGGATTAAATCTAGGGCCTTCACACTGAGTTACATCCCCAACCCTTTTTTGATTTTTTATCTTGAGACACAGTTTTGCTAAATTTCCCGGGCTGGCCCCAAACTTGTGATCTTCCTGCTTCAGTCTCCCTGGTAGCTGGGATTATAGGCATGTACCACCATATTTGGCTCTGTGTGTGTGTGTGTGTGTGTGTGTGTGTGTGTGTGTGTGTGTACGCCATGATAAAGATTTAAAACAACAAAACAAAACAAAAATATCACCAACCAAAAGAAAAAAAAAATCAATTCACATCAAAAGAGATGGAAGGGTGCCATTTCAGCCACAGGGATTTTTCTTTGGGGGTGCTGTGGATCGAACTCAGGGCCTTTCCCTTGCTAGGCAAGGCCTCTACCATTGAGCTAAACCCCCAAACCCCAGGGATTTCTTGAAGGAAGGTGCAGTTTGTGGGAAGCAGATGGGGTGAGCCAGGTCCGAGGCTCTGCTGTTATTCATGACACTAACTTCTAAAAGGTACGGAAAGTCACAAAGGGGAGGAAGACCGAACAAGGAGTGCTGAGGTGTGCCAGAGAGAAGAAGCCCCTAAAAAGAGTCACCTGAAGGGGTCCCCCACGGGGCTGAGGCAGAGCACGATGTGCAGATTGTTCCGCACGCGCTCGATCAGGTAAGTGAAGAGGCTGTCCGAGGAGTCAGGCACCTGCTCGGCCCGCGCCTGCTCTATGATGAGTGTTTGGATCTGTACAAAGTCACATGAGGTCCGGGTTAAAAGCAGCCCTGCCCGGCAGGGTCCCCAGATGGAGCAGCAGCCTTTCCATCTTGGGGAGGAGTGTACAGTAAGATGGAGGGTGGAATGCTACTGAAGTAGATTCTGGGATCTGCAGTTCTTCAGAGGTGATTTAGGAAGGTCAAAGAGCCAATTGTCTCACGAGCGGGTGTGGAAGAAAGTACCTCTTCAAATTCGTCAGCTTTATAGAGATTAGGGACCTCGCCCGAGCTGAGGATGTTGTTAATGTCCTCCAGGAAGGATTCGTCAGCGATCTGGGTGTCCACAAAAAGGAAGGTTGTGGTCTTGAGCTCTACCCCAGCCTGGCGGTACAGACGCTTAATATCTGGCCACATGAGAGACAGGAGAGAACAGGCTCACTGTTCTCCCTGTCCTGCTCTTCGTTCCACTTTGGAGATGCAGGAGCTCCTCCCTGACCCCAGCCCACAGCACATACACAGCTCCACCTCGGACCCAATACACACAGTCCTGCAAGGCTCACGATCTGGCTCCCCTCTCTCTCCTCCTGTCACCGAAGGTACTCAGCCATCTCATCTTACACTCCGAGCCCCCCTCCATACCATCTCGGAACTCCTGCTTGCGGTAGTGTTTGGTGACCTCAATCTGGAAGGTGTCATACTCGCAGATGGACGAGGCCAGGCGGGCCAGGCTCTGGCGTCCGCTGCCTCCAATGCCCACCAAGAGCATGTTGCCCCGAGGCTGTCCGATCACCCGAACGATTCTTGTGACTAGGGGCCAGGTGAGGAGAATAAATTGGCTGAGCAAACTCAGAGGACCTCCAAGCCCTCGGCTAGGGATCAAGAGCCCTGAAAGTGACCTAGGGAAGCCGAGAGGTTTGGAGAGAGCTTGCTGCCTGTGTCCCTGAAAGCAATTCAACTTTTAACTTTACCTCGTCTGTTAAATAGCCACTGCCACAAAGGCATGTGGGGCCAGAAGGAAGGCGACTTCCAGATTTGACTTAGGAGAGGACTGGGAAGGGAAACCTTTTCCTTGGAAATGCCACATAATTGGATGAAGGGGAAGAGACAGGGAGTAGCAAGTGCTCACTGTGTTCAATGGCCTCACGGAAGAGCACCAGCTTCATCGGCACAACAGAGGGAGACAGGTTATACTCATTCAGGGCCGTCTCTATGGCTGTCTTCAGTACTGTCAGATCTGTCAGGTCTTCATAAACCTTGGGTTCCTTCAGGAAGTCCCCTGGGCCAGGGCAGAAAGATGTCAAGCCCCCAAAGCCTGCTCTTCCCCGGAGCTGCACTCAGGGTCCTCATGGCAGGACTCTAGGCCCAGAGCCTCCCTCTGCCCTCTGCCTCCACAGAGTCACAGGCTCACCGAAGATGGGAGGACGTTTGTTCGGACAGAGGTTATGAAATGTGAGGTCAAAGAAGGAGCCGAGTTTATCACTTATGATGCCCACAAAGGCTTCCATGTCTGTCGCATCAACCAGTCGATCAGAGAACACTCTGTTGGGAGGTAGTTGGGTGAGATCTGGACTGAGGAGGCAAATGGCACTGGGGAAGGGTGGGGGGTGGGTCAGGTGAGGAGTGAAGGTGGAGGTTGGAAGCAAGGCTGAGGAAGCCTCAGACTGCCCTCCTGAAACACGTCACCTGAAACACTCATGAATCCAGAGGCGTGTGATGCTGGCTTTGGTATCATGGAAGTCCTTGTTGGCTCTGAGCATGCCCTGGAACACCTGCGGATGGGAAAGGCGGGACTGGGGTGGAGAGCACTCTTCCCAGCAGGGATTTTGCAGGTAAGGGCAGAGAAAGTGGCATTTTAGGGTAGAGTGACTTTCTGTGCACTGTTTGCTATGGCTAAGGGTTATATGGAAAAGAAGCAAATGCCTCTGGGGAGGCTGGGCCAGGCAGCAGGGCAAGGTCACACGGTGTTCACCTTGGAGATGTCACGAAGGTTGAAGAGGTAATGGATCTTCGCAGGCGTGGGCAGGAAGCGCTGCACCACCGTGTTATACACGTCCAGGGTGGCCTCGGTCACCACATTCCCAATAGGCTTCACCTCTTCTTCGAAGTCCTGAAGCTTCTGGTTGATCATGGTGCCAAATATGCGAATGATCTGGGACTCCTAGAAAGAGACCTCAGATTCACTCTCCACAGCTCCTGGCCTTGTAGCCAGGGTGAGAACCAAGATGAGGCAAATGCAGAGCTTGCCTCAGGAGCAGAATTCAAAGCGGGGTGGGGGGAGGAAAGGAAAGAAAATAAATAAGAAACTCAGAAATCAAGAGAAGTAATTTTTTGTGTGTGGTATTAGGGATTGAACTCAGGGGCCTTTGAATTCTAGGCAAGTGTGCTACCATTAAGATACATCCCCAGGCTGGGGATTTAGCTCAGTGATTAGAGTGCTTGCCTTGCAAGCACAAGGCCCTGAGTTCGATCCCCGGCACCACAAAAAAAACAATAACAAAGATACATCCCCAGGCCTTTTAAAATTTGATTTTGAGGGGCTGGGGATTTAGCCCAGTGGTAGAACACTTTCCTGGCCAGCGCAAGGTCCTGAGTTTGATCCCCAGCACTCAAAAGAAAATTTTTTTATTTTGAGACGGTCTCATCAAATTGTCCAGACTGGCCTTAAACTGTAATCCTTCTGCCACGGCCTCCCAAGTGCTAGGATTACAGGCGTGCATGCCTACACACTGCTTAATTTTATTTATTTTTTGTTTTTTGTGTTTTTGAGACAGGGTCTTGCTATGTAGTTCAGGCTGGCCTCCAACTTGCAGTGATCCTCCTACCTCTGCCTCCTGAGTGCTGGAATTACAGGCGTGTGCCACCATATCTGGTTTAATTTTAATTTTTAAAAAAGTGTTCCCTTTTTTTGGGCGCCCCCTTAAATTCTGCATTGTGGTGAGCACCTCTGGCACTGCTTTTAGCTCTCAGCTTTGCAGGTCCTACCTTCCCGAGTCTATCTGGGCCTCACTGCATTCTCTACCCACACTCCAGAACCAGCAAGCCGACTTCCATCCTTCGCTGTCCTGGTTCAGGTCAGCAAGGGCTTCTACAGCGTATGTCACAGCTCCCCACATGCAATTCTGCTCAGGGTCCCTTAGCCCCCACTCCTTGATCTGCCCCCTGTTCTCTAGGACAGGGACGGTTTTGCCTTGTTCAGCCCGCTCCTAACAGTCCCCACTGTGGCCTCACTGTCGGGAAGGTCATGTTGATGAGGTTGAAGCGACTCTGTAGCCTCGGCGAGATGACAGTCCGTCCACCCCCAGCAGGGCCCATGGCAGCCATCAGGAACATGTCCTAGAGAGCAAAGAAAGACAGGCAGGGAGACAGATGGGAGGAGGGGATGAGCTGAGGCACAGGACAGGCAGGATGCTTCAAAATCACTGGGATGTTCCCAAAACAAATCACAAATAAATGTTTGGTGTGAAAGATGGGCTGATTATCCTGATCTGATGATCATTAAACATTGTACAGGTATAATAAAATGCCACACTGTATGCTATAAATATGTACAATTATTGTGTGTCAATTTAAACAAATTTAATTTAAAAAATAAATTTTAATTTAAACAAAATAAATAAAGAGGATGAAAAAGAAGCAGGGAAAAATGCAGTAAGTGGAAGGACAAATGGGAAGAGGGACAGGGACAGGATGAAAAGGGAGAAATATGCAATAATACAGGCAAAAAAGGTGAAGAGAAGACAATTATTAGAGAGTTTTTAGAATCATCAAAGTAATGTATTTGACTTTATTTCATTGTTTTAATGCTAGTACCCAACTTAGAAAATGCAGGGAAGTTAAACAACTCTTTTGTTATATCCTTCATATGACCTTTTCCTATTTCTTTCTAAATCGTGTGTTTCTAGTGTGTGTGTGCATGCGTGGGCTCTCCCAGAAGCATACGAATTATTAGGCGGTTTTTGACCCTGGCTGCCAGATAGACGGGCACCCAGAAATAGGCCAGAATGGCCACTGCCCATTCACTAAAGAAAGAGAAACAAGAAAGATGCTCAGATCCCATGGGAGAGGCAGAGAGGGTCTGGAGGCATGTAGTTAGGACCTGGGCTCCACATCGGTTCTGGGGGAAGATCAGGATAGCTCATGAGCATGGTATGACAGGCCTGGAAATGCAATGGCAATTGGAGGACAAGATCTTTTGGTCACAAAGTACGGAGAGAGTCATGAGGAGAGTTAATAACAGGGGCTCAGAATTTAGGTGCCAGACATCTGGCCTCTTCTGTGGAAAGGAATTGCT
Source organism: Hystrix cristata (assembly GCA_004026905.1). Classification (NCBI taxonomy): domain Eukaryota; kingdom Metazoa; phylum Chordata; class Mammalia; order Rodentia; family Hystricidae; genus Hystrix; species Hystrix cristata. Next base: position 35,012 of record PVJO010011223.1, read on the forward strand.
GGGTTAGAGCCTGGGGTCCCAGTGAAGTGGGCATTGAGCTACACAAAGAGGAAACAGAGGCCCAGAACAATCCTTGGGATGCTTACTCGAATGTACTTGATGGTCTGCTTTGCACGATCATACCAAAAGCCATAATCAATCCAGAGGCGGATCAGCTCCAGGGGTGGCTGAGATCCAAACATGTCCTTAGCTGGCATATTTAGTTCGTCCATAAAGGTGATCATGCTTTTGCCCCCAAATGGCACGTAGACACCCTTGGTTCGCTTCTCCACCCTGCTCTCAATGATGCTCTGTACATTGTTGGATGTAGTCTGGTAGAAAAAGCACAAAATTGATGCTTGAGTCCTCAAGAGAAATAGGGGGTCAGAGAGGAGCATTAAGCAGACACTTGGATCCCAGGGCAGAGCAGAAGGCAGGGAGAGCAGGCAAGCTGGCAGTTGGGTCCCAGGCCTGAATGCACCTGTGCAGACATGTTGACAGTGAGCACCGACCACTGGCTGGAGGGCAGGGACTGCAGAACACTCTGTGCTATGGAGGTCTTTCCGGTCCCCACAGGACCCACCAGCAGGACGGGGTTGTGGCTGGCCACCAAGGTGTTCACCAGGTATTTGTAGCGAACAGTGTCGACAGTGGGCACCATGATCTTATAGAATGGGGTGCTAGCAAAGAAAAGGGAACCATGTCTCAAGGGTCATTGGCCCACTTCTTCCCAACCCCACTTCATTCTTCCTCCTAGTGTTTATCTTCCTGCAGGGTCATCACGATCTACTTACCAACTCTGCTTCCTGTGGGGCCTGGGGATAGGGAACTGTCCTTAAAGACCCTGTCCCAAGTCCAGAGATCCTGTATCCAAGAGTCATCTCTTTTCTGGGATCCACCTTCTCCTTTTGTAGCTGGTTGTTGCTTCGGGGCCTCATCCCACTTATTCCACCTCCCATCAACCACAGCCCTGAGACCTCTGTGTACCCCAGACCCTGCTCTCACTTTGGAACATAACGCCAACTCTTAGGGAGCTTCTCCTCAAATGATGTCCAACTCCGCATCTTGGGGTCCACGAAGTACTCATACACTGTGTCCTAAGGAGGGCATGGATCAGTTACCAAAGCCTTCCTCTGGCTCTCCCAGGCCAGAGAGCCTCACAGACCACCAGGGACAAGAAAGAGAACCAGGTTGGCAGGGAGAAGGTTCTAGAGAAATGGGACAATGAGAGCTGGTTTTGAGAGCCTGACCTTATTGGGAAAGGAACCCTCGATTTCACGAAGGTAACTGTCAATCTTCTTGCGGCCTTCCTCATCCACAGAGGCGCACACAGACCAGATCATGCTGAACACAAACGTCATCTCGACCATAGTTGTATAGTTCTCACCATCAGCTGGGTTCACCTGGGTGGGAGGAGAGAAGAGGACATACCTCTAAGGCTTACGGCCTTCCTCTTTTCCCAATTCTATTTGGAAAGCCGCATGGTTGCTTCCAAATGTGCATGTTTATCTACAACCTACAAAAGATTTTAGATAAACCTGGAACTCCTTGTTGCCCAGTTGTTTCCCTGAGCTTTCTTTCTACTAAGTCTTACCACACGGCTGTCTTCTGACTGTCCCAGGCCTGCCCTGGAGAAATACCTGTGGCTGTTTAAGGAGATAGGTCCAGGGATATTTGTATTGACTTGTTTGTAATTACAAAAAATCAGAGATGACCTAACCATCCACAAGTAGAGGAATGTAAAAAATAAAATATAAGGTTCTACTGCAGAATAGTACATGGCTATTTTTGCAACGATATAAATCTACACAAAGCAATAAAGAATTTAAAAACATTGTCGGGGTTACTGGGGATTTAGTTCAGTGGTAGAGCACTTGCCTAGCAAACCCAAGGCACTGAGTTTGATCCCCAGCACCCAAAACAAAACAAAACAAACACTGTTGGGTTAACAAGCATATTCTATATAATGTAATCTATTTTTTTTGAACTAGGAATCGAACTCAGGGCTTTGTGCTTGCTAGGCAAGCGCTCTACCACTGAGCTAAATCCCCAGCCCAACAGTCTATTTTTTAAACATTGCTTTATTTATTTATTTATTTTTTTGAGACAGGGCCTTACTATGTAGTTCAGACTGGTCTTGAACTTGCTTTATAGCCCAGGTTTGCCTCAAACTCAAGGTGATCCTCCTGCCTCGGCCTCCCAATTGCTGGGATTACAGGCGTGTGTCACCGTGCCCAGTAACACCACATTTTCTATGGATGCCTATGGGCTTGTGTGTAAATAAACATTTTTTTAAAAGGCCTGGATGACAAATGCACACACTATAATAGTTACTCATGTGGAGGGGGGAGGAGCCTAGGATCATGAGGCAGAAGGACAACAAAAAGAACTTGAACTTTACATGAAAAATTGTCATTTTTAGAAAGAAAACAAGATCTAGTGATTACTTATGTAAATAAAAATTTTTTAAATACAATAACTTTAATAGTGGATACAGCACATTTGGATCTCATGCTCTCAAACCCTTGTCTGGGGGCACATGGGAGATACTGTTCTTCTGGGAGGGTGCAAGGACCCACAGGGCTGCCTGGCTGCATGGGCCTCCCCGAGGAGAACAGCCACCCAGCAGCCATGTTGGCACCCTTCCTGCCACGCGTGACCTCCCACAGGAAGAGCCCCGGGCCCACAGGTGGGATCGCTTGACAACAGGACCTGAATGAACTATAGATAGAATGATATGTGAATGTGTCCAATCCAGAATGCTGGATGTGGTTTTAGAATACTCCACAATCCTTGAAATGTAGGTAGGAAAGTATGGTGAGAATCTGTGTCCTGCCATATCCAATCCAGAGTCCTCATTCGGTCTTCCCTGGCCCACCCGCCACACATGGCACACCTCACTTCCCTCGAGGTTGGGTCTTCTCCCTTGGCTGTGCCGCAGTGCAGTGAAGCATCCTGCTTTCCCCCAGCCCACCGCCCACCACTTCGGCCTGTGTGACTGTTTCTTCCTCTTCTCCCCAGGAGGCGTCCCTCCCAGGAGGTCCCGCTGCCCCTGCATCCTAACAACACAGAACAAGTGTTCTCTCCCCACACCTTACCTTGCAAGTCCATCTACATATTTTAATTTCTATTAACTGCGCAAGGAATGACTTATACTGCTATAGATTTTAATTGCTGGGTTTGGTTATCTGGCAGTATCTAAAAACAATTCCAAGGGGCTGGCTCAGAGGTAGGGTGCTTGCCTAAGCATGTGTGAGGGTTTGGTTTCCAACACTGCAAAATAAACAAACAATTACAAACCATTTCCAAGCACTGATATAATCTTGATGCAAAATACCAAATTTTGATCCTTACTCTATAATTCTAAACTGAGCAAAATCTCTCTAAATATCAGGCAATCTGAAGTTTTCTAGAATTCCTCATCAGATTAGGCTGGGAGCTTTTCCCAACAAAAATGGTATTCCAGGGCCTCACACAAGATCGAGAATTAATATTCATATTTTACAGGGATGACGAAATGAGGGGCTGAACAAACTTTCCTTGGCCCCCTAACATGAGAACTCCTCTGTTACGCATGCACAGTGCTGAGGATGGACCTGGGGCCTCTCACATGGTAGAGCACGAGCTGTACCCCAAGACTCGCTCTGTTCTATCCCTAGTTTGGGCCTCTAGCCCAGCACATGAGTACAACATACACATACACACACCCCTCTCTGCCTCCCTGGTCCCTGCCAAAGCCTCCCCTTGGCCTCTCTGCTCCACTCAAGCCTGTCCAGGGACTGGTCCGGTGCTTCTTTCCTGCCCTGCCGTGGCATGGCTTGCCCCTTACCCCGTTCTCTGGTGTGGCCAGGGCTGAGTACAGCTTGCAGAGGGAGATGATGCCACTGTACTCAGGGAGGGGCACCAGCTCATTGCAGTTGTCTTTCTTAAAGGCCAGAATCTTGCTGATCAACTTTTCAAACATGCATTGAAGGGCCTCTACTTCATTCTAGAGGTAAATGAGAAAAGGTTCTTTATTCATCTGCTCTCATATGCCACAGACCTCCTGGTCAGTCTCCCTTTCCTCGATCCCATCATACCTTTGGCCTCTTCTCCAGCCATGACTGGACGTAGGGCTTCCAGCCCAGGTCCACATAGTCAGTGTAGACCATCCCGCAGCGAGAGACAGTGGCAGGAGAGGCCATTGCCAGGTTCTCCACTTCGAACAGGAGAGACACCTAAGGATACATTTTTGTCAGAACCTCTTCTTCCACTGCCTCCCAGTCAGTAGTAATAAAACACTCCAGAACTCTGATGCCCCAAGGAGGTAGGTGTCTCTATCAAGCACAAAATGCAGCAAGAAGAATAAAGATCTGAGGTTTACAAATAGTTTGCTTGCTGAAAGTTACAAATAGTTTGCTAGCTTATTTGAGGCTATCCTTAGGAAAAAAATCACTATCTGGCCCTCATTGTGGAAAAGGGGTGGGGGTATGACAGCCCATGAACTCCTGACATGGGTACTATACAAAGTTCTTTTCTGCACAATTAATCATTTCCAATATTGGTGATAGACAAAGCTATTTTTATTTTCTTTTCCTTTTCTTTTCTTTTTCTTCTTCCTTTCCTTCATTTTTTTTTGGGGGGGTGGTGGTGCTGGAGATGGAGCCCAGGGCCTCGCACGCTAGGCAAGTGCACTGAGCCATACGCAGCCTAGGCCAAGCACCCTTTCCAGCTGCAGCTTTCCCCAAACCAGACGGCTCTCTCCTGTAGAACTGACTCTTCTCTTAGGATGGAGATCTTCTCCCCATCCCTCCTCATACCCTCCGCTGTCTCCTGCAGGCTGCAGGGTCCTAGGTAGAACCCACTTCACCACACCTGCTCAGGCATCGAGATGCGCTCTCCGTTGATGAGGGTCAGCACTTTGTTGTCATCCATGACAGAATTCATGCTCTCAATCCACAGTGTGTCCACAGGGCCATCAAAAAGGATCCACTTCTCATCGGGTTTCTCATCTTAGTAGCATGTGGATGACCAGAAAACCAGGAGAGCTCTCCCCTGGCCCTCCCACCCCACTCTCACTCCTTGGACATCTCCCGTACTTCCAGGCATCTCTCCCACATGGTGTTCCTGCCCCGAGACTCCCTGCTCCCACCCACTCCCATCAGATACTTGGGTATCTGCTCTCCCCACCCCATGGTCCCTTGGATACCTGCACATGCCACCCGCATGACGCTGGACAAGATGCCATCTGTCCATTCATTAGTATTGAGGTCATATTCCCCATACAGCTCTCCTAGGGACAATGCCTTCGGGTTCAACGGGAATTCCTGAAAATGATACCAGAGGGGTTTGAGAGCTGCTGGTAGACAAACTCCGGAGATCCCCCTTTTATTCAGCCCTAGTCTCTCTCATCTCTCCTCAGCCATGTTGGGCCCAGGAGTGTCCCCACACCTGCCTGTTCTCGCCCCTAGCTTCCACTGCCTTCCTGCTACTCAAGTCTCCACCAGTGACTCCACTGTCCCAACTGCGTACTCTAACAATGTTGAAGTTGGGCTCTCCAGCTTGACACAGGGAGGACAAGGAGGCCTGCAGGATGCGCCAGCAGGTTGTCTTGCCACTGCCTGTGTTGCCCACAATCATGGTGGAGTGGCGGGAGTTCTTGGTTTCATACAGCTGGAAAACCTTTGTGAGGGTGAATGATGTGCTTTGCAAGCCTCTCTCTCGAATCTCTTGCTCAACCATCTCCTGCAGCTGAGGGAAGGGAAGATACAGGAAGTGGAAGAAACAGCATGAGGACTCCAAAGGACTTTCAAAACCCCCTCAATGCAGGGAAGATATGTTCAAACTGTGAAAATGATGCCAGAGCCCTTTACCCTCTGTCACTTGTTCATTCACTGGGAGGCTGGCTGGTCACAGGCCTAAGAGATTGGGCTCTGGAGCCAGCCACCCTGGTTCATCAGCTTTCAGCCATGTGATCCTGAGTAAGCCACTTCTGCAAGCCTGAGTTTCCTCATGTGCACAATGTCTGACATGTAGCTCTACATAGTTTGTCTATCATTCAACAAATATTTATCAAATCTCTACAGTATGTATGATGCACTGTGCTGGGTGATACAGGGATACAGCTGGGAACAAACTAGACCTCCTCTCACTGCAGAGTTCACTATTAGGTGGGAGAGTTGGATTCTTTTCTTTTTCCCAGTGCTGGAGATTAGATCTATGGTCTCACACATACTAAACAAGTGCTCAATCACTAAACTGCACCTACAGCCATAATTTTATAAAAACTATCATGCAAGTTAAAAAATAATGCCTATAGAATCTGACCCATGTGGATTGTCCTAGATGGTGTGACATTTTTAAACACACAGCTCATGCACGCAAATAATTTCAAGTAGACGCAAGATCTTTACTCGCAATTTTCAAACACCACTATAAGAGGCCTCACTGATACTATTTCTCTCCACTATCTGAGAATTAGTTTTATTGGTATTTGTGTGTGTGCATGTTTAGTGTCATATCATAAACTTAATGACACACTTTTTATTTATTCAGTACTTTCTAATTTCGTCTTTGACCTAGGAGTTATTTGGAATTGCATTGCCTAATTTCCAAACATTTGTTGTTTTTCTAATTATATTTTGTTACTGATTTCTATTGTTTCATTCTGTTGTGGTTGGAGATCATCCTCTGTACGATTTCAATCATTTGAAATTTATGAGTCTTAATAGTCTAGAACATAGTCATTTTTGGCAAATTTTCCATGTATATTTGAGAAGAGTGTATATCTGCAATTGTTGGCAAGAATGTTCTGTATGTGTTAGCTCAAACCTGTTAAGAGCATTTGAATATATATATTTATGAATTTTTTAATCTGTTTTATTTATTAATTTCTGAGAGAAATTATCAAGATCTCCCACTAGGGTTATGGAGTTAGTTCTGTCCATTGTGATTTATAGATTTTGTGGCTATATTATTACATGCATATAAATTTAGAATTATTGTATTTTGTGCACTGATCCTTTTATCATTATGCAATGTACTCCTTTATTTTTAGTAATACTTTTTACTAAAAGTTTACTTTGCCTGACATTGATAGACTTGCCATTATGATCAGAAAATGCAGTCTGAACAAACTCCTCCAAAAATTTTGAGGTAGAGTTATAGCCTCTTCATAGTCAGTTTCCCTAAATAATCTATGTATGCTTGAAAAAATGGCTATTATTTGATTAACAAGTGAAATTTCTATGGATATCAACTAAATAAAGATTGTTAATTGTGTTGTTCTAATCTTCTATATCTTACATGATTTTTAGTCTGCTTGATCTGTTACTAAGATGTTAACATCTTCACTATGATAGTAATTTATCTATTTCTGTCTGTAATTCTGTAAATTTTTCTCTAGTTAAGAGTCTATATTATCAGGTAACTCCAAATTAGAATTGTTCTATCTTCCTGGTGAATTGAACCTTTTGTTATTACAAAGTGACTCTATTTCTAGTAATGCTTTTTGCCTTAAGATCTATGTGTCTGATATTGCTCACCTGCCTCTCTTTTGATTAGTATTTACCTGATCTGTCTTTTTTCTGTTCTTTGATTCTCAACTCTTTGTCTTTAAATTTTGGGAATACCGTATCACCTGTCGTACTACCAAGTATTAGTATAACAATGTCTATTACACATTACATGATGACTTTTCCTTTCTCAGACAGCTTTTTGTTATCTTTAGGTAGTGACTAGTAGTTGCTGTGTTTTTGTTTGCTTGTCATTCCTCTTGGACTGGATGGATTCCCTAGAGATAACTCCTCCAGTTTCCTGTCTGGCTACTACCACGGGGGGAAGTGAGAGATGAAAGAAGTGGTCTCAGCAGCCAATGGTTGTGCATTCCCTTGATCCCCCTCCGTAACAAGGCTCACTTCTGTTTTCCACCAGACCTGGTATGCCCAGTCTCGATCCTGCTCTCTGGACTTGGCCCCAGGAAGGAGGCAGAGTCACCGAGGGCCACAGAGAGGGAAACCTAGAGATCTGTCTACTCTAAAGCAATTTGCCTCCAGTCATCCTTATTTTAATTATACTTCATTTACTCTCCCCACCTACCCCCACTTTCAGAGGTACCTAATCTCACATGAATGCTGAACTTTGTGAAGATTGCCTTTCAGTTTTCCCCACTTCTAGCTTTCTCAGGTTTGCTATATAAGACACAACTTACTCATTTGTTCCCTGTATTTAAAATTTAATTGTTAACCTCGTCTCCCATTTTCCCCATCCCTTTGGGTTTGTATGCTTGACAAATACAAACACAAATATAAATGTATTTCTTTAGTGAAGTTGCAGTGGGCTTTAAGCCACTTTCTTTACCTAGAGGTCCTCTGTCACTCTATTGAGGTTATTTTTCTTCTTCCTCAATTATCATATTTTTCATCTCTAGAAATTCTATTGGTTTCTTTTTCAACTCTGATTAGATCTCTTATTCCTGGCTCAGAGTTTCAAGCTTTTCTTTAAACATATTAAGACACAATTTTTGTTTTTGCTTTTTGCAGTACTGGGAATTGAACCAAGGCCTTTGCACTGAGTTACACTCCCAGAACTTTTAACTTTACTTTTATTTTTTTTAATTTTCAGACAGGGTCTTACTAACTTGCTAAATTGCCCAAGCTGGACTCAAACGTGTGAATCCTCTTGCCTAAGCATCCATAGTCCTGGGAAAACACAGTTGTTTTAAAATTTCGTACCTATTGGTTTCAATATCTGGAATCTACATGGATCTGATTCCTCTGTTCACTGTTTCTCTGATGTGTATTCATGCTACCTGTTTCCTTATGCATGTTGTGATTTTGACCATGAGTTATCAGTTTTCTTGGAATTTTATCTGCAGGAATTCTTTTAGGCACAAGTTGACATTTCATCCCTCCAGAAATAATTTGTTTTTCCTTCTACCAGTCACCTGGGGGCACTAACCACCTAGAACTACTTAAAACTGAAATCTAAGCTTGAGTTTTAAAAAAACATACACAGTAGAATAAATTATGAGCATAAGCGACATGGTTAAGAAATCTCAGAGAAGATTTTACCCCTTCCTTCCATCACCAGACAGGCAACTTTCATCTCTGCACACATCTAAATGGCGGGGTTTGCGTTTTCCCACTTACGGTCCCTGGAGGTTTATGCTGCACCATGTTTTCTGTTACACTGCCAAACTTGGGGAGTTATCCTTCATCCCCAGTGCCTTCTGTTTCATCAGAAATTTTCAGGGAAAAAAGATGGCTTTGTAATCCAGCTATCTGCCAGGGTTCCTGTGTTTACTCCCCCACCTCCAAACCCTGGAATTCTTGCCAGCTTGACAATACCTTTTAAAATACGTATTTTTATGTTTCTATCCGGCACTTTACTGGTTTCAATTGAAAGGATCATTCTGGATATTGAGACTATCATAATGCCAGAGGAGAAAGTTCTTGTACTCTCTACAATCCTTTTTTCACTCCTCACTGCTTTGCATTTCAAAAGGCTTCCCACAGTCTCTTCTCCCAATTCTCAGAATGAGGAGAGGAGAAGGGCTGGTGGGCATCAAGCGGGAAGGCCAATGGATTACAGGTCTCCGTGAAGCCTGAGGGCTGCCATGTCAAAGTCCCTGGGCAGGTAAGTCAGGAGGGCAGGGAGCTGCAGTCAGAGAGTGGAATGTTTGGGTAGGTCTGTATCATATTACAAATAAGCCTTATATGATATTATAAATAAGTAAGGGTCAGCCCTCTTACTCAAAGTCACAGCTAGGGATGGCAGAATAAATCCTGGAAGCCAGTTTCTTCCTCCCATGTTATACACTCACCAATAAGGTCAGGGAGAATATTAAAGAGCACATACCTTGCCATAGTTAATGACTGGCAGCTCAATGCTGGGGAAAAGATCTTGCACAATGGCGTTGAACAGCGGCACATCAACTGATGTTAGCTTAGCAATATTCATATCTCTCACGGAGAGCAGCAGAACCTGGATGGGAAAAGACGGAGACTCAAACTTGAAGAGCTAGAGTCGAGGTACTCATGAGGCCCTTCACCAACAGCCTTGGGGACAGGAGCCAAAAACAACAGACACACTAGAGTTAGTTCTTAGCGATACAATAGACAGAATTTGAGCAATACAAGGAACAAGGCATGAGAGTAGGAATCCCAATCTGGGGAAAGAAAGGATCTGAAAAGCTTTTGTGAAGGCACATAGCCCTAATGACAGCAGAGGTTAAGATCCAAGGGCCCTTGTCTTTGGTTTACCTCTTCATCAGTCAAATCTGGCTGTATGCGGCGCTTCTTGCCAGCATAGCGCACGAGGGAGGTGAGGGCGCGGAGGCCGAAGTCATAATGGTCCTGTTTGGAGAGCTGCTGCACAGCCAGTGAGTAGAGCGTGTACACCTTCTTGGCAAGGATCTGAAAACCAGAGGCGGGAACAACCTGTCTCCATACAAAGCCTGGCCCTCATCAAAGGATGGTTACAGGTCAGAGAAGCTAGGTCTGGGCCTTGGGGTTTCCGGGGCTACTCTGTGGACAAGCCTACTGAGACTCGTGCTATCATTAGATAGGGATGCCATGGAAGGGAGACTTTTCTCCTCTGAATCCTTCTGCCTTCACAGCTTCCTAACTGTAGTCTAAATTCCTTGTAGGATAAGCTGATTGCGAGGTCTCCAGGGGGTTTCTCTGTCCAGGGGTAATTATGAAAGGGAAACAAAATAATCGGAGGAAAGGGGTTATCACAATACCTTGCAGTTGCCAAAGCCCTCCCCAAAGAGAATGATTTCTGCAATAAGGGTAGAGTCAGGCACCACCATGGCAATGGGGCGGAACATGGACTTAAGATTTTCAGGAAGCTCCGTGCGGCCGGCATAGCCTGGAAGACATTGCCATTTGTTTAGAATCTCTGCATTTCTTTAACTTACTTCCCCAAACCCACTTTCCAGTCAACCCTACTTTGTCTGACACTCTCTATCCTTAATTTTCTCCTCAACTCCAGTTTCGAGGCTACTTCCTTTCTGATTCCAGCCTTGGCTCTTCCCATTCCACTTTGGTCTTCTTTCCTCTCTAGTCCTTTCCTTACTTTCTGCATGGCCCTGTTTCAAACTGAAAATACACAGCTGACAATTTCCCATCTCTCCAAGCTCTATGTATAGCTCACATTAGTCCTAATAGAAATCACAGCTGTTTCTTTGATTCTCTCAGGACCTAAACCCTTCCCTACACCTGTTCTTTCCTAGACCCTGCCCCAGAGCTGTTCCTAGGGGACTGTCGTGAGAGACCTGAGGCCTTATGCTCTAGGAGGATTCTCCCATCCTGCAAAAGGGATGGCAGGTAAACTAGAATTGCAATGGGAGAAGGCAGCTAAGCCTTAAAAGACTAAGGTTAGGGGATTAGGGATTTAGCTCAGTGGTAGAGCGCTTGCCTACCAAGTCCAAGGCCCTGAGTTTGATCCCCAGCATGCCCCCCATCAAAAAAAAAAAAAAAAAGACTAAGGTTACATATGGACACATAAGTAGTTAATGATCTCTTCAGGGAGAACAGTAAGATTGCCTCTCCTTTGTCCCAGAAAGGACAACTTGGTGTTTATTCTTTTCTTGCCCTTTGTTGTCGTTAGCCAGATTTTGCATGGCTAACCACTTAGGCATTGAAGGGGAAGGACGATACACAGGTACCTGCCCTGGGTATCCAGCTCTCCCACCCAGAAGGTCCATTTATTCCTTGCCACCTACCAGGATTCATGGTAATGAAGATCCCACAGGACCATACCAGATTTATTTCAAAGCCCTCAAAATAGAAGCGGGTGTGGCTGGCAGCCAAGGCAGAGAGAATGGACAGGATCTGCTGGGCCACCACTGACAGCACCTCAATGTTGATACGGTTAAACTCATCAAAGCAGCCCCAGGCTCCTGTCTGTGGAGGGAGGGAGGCAGAGTCACTGGGAGCAAGTGAGGGATCCCAAGACACTAGAAAGCTTGATCAATGCACTCTTCCTTAAAATGTTTTTGTATGCAAGGTGACCTTCAAAATCCAGGGTGCAGGAAGGCACCAGAGAAGCACTGTCGCAGCTTCTGGGCAGAGCTCTCCATCAGAAAAGACAGCCTGGAACAACGCTGGGAAAGACATGAGTTGGGAAAACTGCAGCAGGGAACTTACATGCCCTGAGTATCCACTGTGCTCACAGCAGTTGCGCTATAGGATTTGATTTAATCCTTGCATAATCTGATTTTGCAAACAAGCAACACAAAGCACAGGGAGAAGAAGAGGCTTCCCAGGTTGTAAGAATTACCTGAGGTAATGCCATGCTATAAGCCAGAAAGCACTGAAGCTGATTCGAGTTTCATTTGATTTTCTTGGGACTATAAGATATGTGAAGGGACCTCTGGGACATTGTGCCAGGATACTGACCTGGGCCAAACCGGAGTACATTCGGCCCATGGATTTATAGTCCAGGCCCTCAGAGCAGTTGACCACGATGACATATAGGCCCAGGGCCTTGCCCAGGTCCTTGACAGTCTCTGTCTTCCCGGTGCCTGCTGGGCCTTTGGGGGAGCCCCCTCGATGCAAGTGCAAGGCTGTGGTCAGTGTCATGTAACACCTAAGCATCGAGGACAGGACCCCGGTCAGACTCCTGGAAGCCAATCTCAGGCCCACAGCCCCACCTCTACCATGTCATCCGACCCCTGGGGCGGACCTGTCTGTCAGAGGGGTGATGACCAGCCGGCCAGAGTTTCCCAGGTACTCATAACCGTACTGGAACTGTGTGTTGGTCTGGCGGATCACACAGTCGTCGAGATCCTGATGAGACAGGACAGAATGAGATGAAACGGGCTGGAAGGAAGAGCAGAGCTGTGGAAGGGCTGACAGCTGGGCTCCAAAAGCAGAGAGGGTGGCAGGGAGATCAGAGCTTCTGCTTTAGAGTTAGCAGGAGGGGACGGTTTATGGCCAAGATAGAAAGAGGGTTTCATATTGCATGTCCTCTCTGATCCGTGGCAGCAGCTGCCTCAAGTCTGTCTGAGTTGGGAGTATGCGATGCCCACTGTGAGCACTGCCTGGAACAATGATTTGCTAGTCCTGGATTAGGAGGGGAGACAGAGTGGAGAACTGGATTAGGGGACTGTGATGGGACCAAGGATTGGGTTAGGATATTGTTGCATTTAGACAGCATGAATTTAATTAAAGCTTTAGGATCAGCATTAGGGCAAGAGAGGAAGGAGTTGTCCCTTCTTAGCACCTTCTCCCAGTAGAACCGAAGCTGGCTGAGCCAGTCAAAGGAGTTGACATCCATGAGGCCGCTCTTGTAAAGTTTCTCCAAGACATCTCGAGCATGAATTTCTATCGTTACCAGAGCCACAATTTTAAGCCGCATGATCTTGGTCAAGTTTCCCCTGATGGCTTCTGAGTACTTATTCAGTATTGACACCTTGGAATTAGGCAAGCGGGAAGAATACATGGAGCACCATAACCAAAGCCCATCACACCTCATCTCAACCTACTGCTACCTTCAACCCAAAGCTGATCCTACCTACATCCAACCTCGGTACAGGAAAAGCCTAATTCTGCTCCACACCAAACCCTGCTTTCTGGACTTCTGTTGCAAGTCACCCTTCCTTTGGACCCTTTTGCAACAACAGGCTTATCTCAAATTCTTACTCTAGTCACCTCGCTGCCACCAATTCCAATTCTAGGCCTATCCCACACTTGAAGCGTTCCCCACCTGCTTCTTCTTCATGACCTTGAGGATCTTCTTGTCTGCCCGCTCCTTAGCTGTCAACAGGCACTTGGTTACGTCAGCTGTCCACTGGATCTGGCTGGTCGTGATCACCATCTTGGCGGGAGCAGAAGCTTGTTCCAAGTCCCTGCCCTTGGCCACCCATCCAGCCCAGCTCCCGAGCTCCAGCCCTGCCCAGAACTAGGTGCTCACTGTGCCTGATCAGCCCTGGAGGATGGGGTACATGCCTCAGGTCAACAGCTACAGGTCCAGAGCCACAGCCCAAAAAGATGGGTAAGAAACCTCATTTGATGAGGCTCTAGTCTTCTCACTTGCTGTTCCTTCTTGGTGCCACCTTTAATGTTCCCCATTTCTGTTGACCCCAGCTCACCTGGCCAGCCCACTCCTTGACCCACTTGTCCCTCTTGTTAAGGAACTTCTTGAGGGCTAGGCGGCAGTTCCGGAGAAGGTCCCGCAAAGTGGCCCTCATGGCCCGTTCCACATCACCAAGCCAGGACTGGGGAGAGGCGAAAGATCAGAATGGTTCAGCCTCCGGGTTGGAGGCAAAGTCCCCAAGGGAAGGTGCTGGGGAAACAGTGTGAACTGTGCAGTAGCAGGTTTGGGTCTCCAAGGGAAATGGAAGCCAGGAGACAGAGTGTCTGGCAATCAGATGGAGACTTAGGCTCAAGGCGGAGGTTATAATTGTCAGGAATGGTAGGTGGAGATGGGGGGCCAGGGAGCAATTGAAAGAGTTACTAACATCCCTCTAAAGAGATGTTCTGTCCTCACAAAGCCAAGCAAACTTCCTGGTGGGAAGCAGAATCAGCTTGGTTCTTAGACCTTTGCCACGACTCACCTCCACAGGCCCTTCCAAGAGTACTGGGTGGAGGAAATCAATATACTCGCCATCCCCCGAGAACATTCCCACAGCTTCCCACTTGCTGCTGGGCCCCCCCATCTGTGGAAAGAAGAAGCTATTAATGGACTGGCCTGCCCACTCTTGGTGTCTGCTTATAAGTATATGGGCCTCTTTTGAAGGGAATTTTTCTTCTCTCAATATTACCAATTCTAAAAAGTGCTATCCTGTGAGAATCTAGAATCATTAATTATTATCACCCTCTTGCTGGGAGGGCACTGTTCCTTTCAAAGCCTTGAAATTGTGTGTGTGTGTGTGTGTGTGTGTGCACGTGCACATGTATGTGTAGTATACTGGGGACTGAACCCAGGGACTCCACACTAGGCTATATGCTCAGGTCTTTTTTATTTTGAAACAGGATCTCGCTAAGTCATTAAGTTGCCCAGGCTGGGCTCAAACTTGCAATCCTTACTGCTTCAGCCTCCCCGGGTGCAGTCCAATGGATTACAGGCATGTGCCACTGTACCTAACTGAAATTAAATTTCTTGACATCACCATCCCTTCTTTGCCCTCCATCCCATCATGGCCACCTCTATTGACCTTCTGGATTCTCAGCAATTTGATGTTGTCAAAGCATTTTTTGAGGTGTGGCTGCACAGCCTCTGGGTTGCGGGACTGGCCCAGAATCTCCAACAGGTCATCATTGGACAAGAAGTAGAAGCGGGGGAAAATATGGCGCTTGGTCTCTAAATACATATCCAGAGACTTCTGAATATCCTCCAAGTTTGTGTTCATTTCTATCAGTGTGTCCAGAAGGCCTGGAAAAAAGAGCAATGAATGACATTTGATGGCCTTTTTACCGTTGCCCAGAGAAGATCTGGAGCCTGGAGTCCACCTACTTTGCCAGCTCTTGATTATTGGGTTCCAGACTGCATAAGGGTTTTAGAAGCAGAGAAGTATCCCCATTTCTCTATCATGTGTATCCCATTCTTTTTGTTAATTCATTATGAATTATTTGTTACACACTATTACACATGCTATAGCTTATACATTAATTGTGCATCATATGATTTTACTAATTTAACTCCCATCAGTCCCAACAGTCCTGTTCCACCTAAAAACTTGGGACTATGTTGGCCAACCCAAGAACATCTGAAAACTGGAGACTGTTTTGTATTTATGCAATCCAATGGCATAAATCATAGATTTAAATACATATCACATGTACTCAATGGAAGACTTCTACAACCACGAGGGTCACCTGTGTTTCTCATGCCTAGCAAAAGGGACACCAGGTGGAGATGCAGAAGACCATCACTCTAATGGTAGTGCTTATACTTATTAGCATGTCAATTAACCCTGTTGAGTTGCCACCTCTTTTTTCAGTAGCTATGAGATCTATCTCAAAAACAATTCAAGATATTAAACAAAGGGCTAGAAATGAAGCTTAATGGTAGAGCACTACACACACATACACATATACCCACAAAGGATATTAAATAAAATGTATTTATACTTGCACATTCCCAGTAATCTTAGTTTCCTCCCAGCCTATATCTTTATGTCTTAGGTCTTGATTGGTTTTCCCCATGTCTAGCTTGATGTTCCTGAGTGTAAACCCTGAAGTGACTGTCATGCCTTCAAGTATGTACATGGTCAACAGCCCTTGGAGCTTTTGTGTGACCAACTAAGTGATCACTCCCCTGGAAATCGCACTAAGACTCAGTAGCCGTGGACTAGATGGGTTTGTTCTACGCATTCAATGACAGGATCATTGTTTTTATAGCTTTGCTTATAAATTGCTCCAAAATATAATTTTGTTAACTATTTCAGTTTGGGAGAATAATGAAACAGGATCTCACTACATAGTCCAGCTGTCCTTAAACTATGTAGCTCTGGCCTGCATCAAACTTGGGGCAGTCCTCTTGCCTCAGCCTCCAGGGTGCTGGGATTTGTCAGGTTTTCAACCCAAGGCTGTGTGATTCCATATCCCACGTTTTTAACCATTATGTTATATTCCATTCATATAATTGTTGAATTTAATTTACTGACCTATTTAATGCTCAGAAAAGGCAGTGGTGATGGGAAGTGTTACGATAGCCAGGTACAGAGCCAGCCTTTTTATAAATGAAGCATGTGGCCGTGACCTCCCATGCACGGACAGCCAACTGAAGAGCCCGTGCTGGGGCAAAGGGCCACAGAGCTCTGACCTGGGTAGTGGGTGCTCCGAAGAGCATTGTTGTCCTTGTTCATTCGGTCCATGATGGATTTCCAGTTATTGTTGACCTGGTCAAATAAGGCTGATTCGCTGGGCAGCTGCTTTTGGATGTCCTCTCCTAGGAAGATATTCTGAGGGCCAAATGATTGGGGTGAGAGGCTGCTTCCCACACTCTCTGCCCCCTGCTCGCTGCTCCCAAACCAGGGATGATAACTGAGTAGAAGACATGGAACACTAAAAACTAGTAGTCCAGATGCCCAAGCTCTAGGAGGAAAGTGGGGATTGGAAGTCAGGTAGCTGGGTCCGAGAAAATGGAAGAATGGAATGAGAATCTGAGAAGAAGAACGAAAGCTAACGTCAGAGAACACAAGGTAATAATTAAGGGTCAGACAGCTGGGACAAAAATAGACTTGTGAGAGGTGGGACAATGAGGTTGATATCAGGGCAAATAGGCAGGTCCTGACCACACAGAGTAAAGGTGGGAATAGGAAGAGCTCAGGCACCGAGTCCTGACCTCTAGATACATCCACTGACGCTGCACTGTGAGCACCATCTCAATAACCTCCAAAATGAGGGAGAGACAGCGTTCCCAGTAGTCCACATCCTTCTCAAAGGCCTTGACGAAGCGCGATGCCTTCATGGTCGACAGAGCTACCTGGTTGTCTTCCAGGGCCTGGAATATCTCTTCTGTACCTCTGGAGCACAAGGGGTCAATGTTACAGTCCAAGTCCATCTGCCAAATCTTGATCCCCACTCTGCAGTCCAGCTCATGTGCCCCCCACTCCGGCAACTCCAGGTCACTCTGTACCTCAGCCGGTGATGGCCCTTGTCTTTGTAGGGTACTATGTCCAGCTGAGTCACATCCCAAGTCTTGGCAATGTTCTGTAATGCCTGTGAAGAGAATTGGGGACAGCATCCGGTAAGGAGCCCGGGGGGGAGGAGGAGGTGGGAGGTATCTTTCGACGAAGGACAGCTAGAGGCCTGTGCTGCAGGAGGCTTAGGAAGTGGGGAGGATGAGAAAGGACGGTGTCATACCAATTCTATGGCTAGCTCTTTGGTTGCTGAGGCAGAAATCTCCCCAATTTTCTCTACGTGCTGATCCATTCCAAGCTCCACAATCTGCTCCAAGGTGAAGTTTTCAGATTCCTGATCAAACTCCCGCTGGATTTCATCCCGCACCTGGTCCCAGTGCCTACAGCCAGGAACAGGAGGTCTGATCAGGAGGGCACACACCAGGCCCTGCTAAAAAGCATCAACATCACCCCCTAGGGCCGGGGGCACTGTTCAGTGGTAGAGGGCTTGCCCAGCACGTGTGAGGCCCTGGGTTCTACCTCTAGCACCAAAAGAAAAAAAGAAAAAAAAAGGAAAAAGAAAAGGAAAAAAATCACTCCCATTGGGACACTATGATGACATGATTCTGGGTATTTATTAATTCACGATTCAACAGATTTTACTAAATAGGCTCTAAGGTGCAATCTTAGGCGCCTTAGGGAATACCAAGATTGACACGACACCTTCTAGGAGCTGATTCTCTGGAGAGAGAGCTAAGGCAGGTGTGCATACAAAACACTCAATAAATTATCACAGGTTTCCTATGTGCCATGCTCTGAGCCATGTGCTTTACGTGAAATGTCATATTTAATTCTCATGACCACTCTATAAATTAGAAAGAATTATTATTCTATTTAGAGATGAGGAAACTGAAGCTTACACAGGTCAAATAATTTAAGGAAATAAAAGGGTTAGGCTAGACTTCAGCACTGCCACTTAGACGTGAAATGTTGCCAAAAACATACAGTAGGCAATGCTTTTTCCCTCTAAATGGGTAGATAATGATTAAAGCACCACTCAGTGCCTCTTCTATCATATGATAAATCCCAGATGCACTAAAAGAGTAAAACTTGAAAATGTGCAGTATTAGAGGAAAGAATATATTTGCAACTTTGGAATAGGAAAGGTCTTTTTAAACAAGGCACAAAAGCAAAAACCATTTTGGCTGCATCAAAATAAAACTTTGTGTATGACAAAAGACATAAGGCTTAGCCATAATAGATGTCATAAACTAGGAGGACACAGAGGGAGGCCCTGGGAAGGGGGCAGAGAACAGAGGCAGCTGGTCTGGATAACCCAGAGCAGTGCAAGAAGCACAGAGCAGTGGCAGGCTTGGCTCTTGACACCTGCACTGCCATGTTGCCAGCTAATAGTCAAGATGTGGATGGGATGAACCTAAGTGTCTATCAAGTGACAAATGGATAAAGAGATACACAATGGAATACTATCCCATCTTTAAAAAGAAGGAAATCCTATCATTTGCAACAAGAGAGATGAATCCGGAGGACTTTATGTTAAGCAAAGTAACACTGGCATAGAAAGACAAATGCTGGGTAACCTCCCTTCTATGTACAGTCTTAAAAAGTCAGACTCACAGAAGCTGAGGGAATGGTGGTCACCAAGGCTGGGGATGGGAGGAGGATTGGGAGATGTTGCTCAAAGTGTACAGAAGTTCAGTTTCCCATGAGGAATAAGTTTAAGAGATCCATGGTACAACATGGTGACTATAGTTAATAACGATGTGTTATGTGCTTGAAAATCCCTACGTGTATATTTTAAAAGTCCTCACCCCCCCAAAATAAGCACATCAGGTAATGCCTATGTTAACTGGTTCAATTGAGCTATTCCACAATGTATGCATATTTTGAAACATCATGTTGTAGGTTATAAATATATACAATTTTGGTCAATTAAAAAATAGAAGCTGGGTACGGCAGCACATGCCTGCAGTCCTGGCTACTGAAGGCTGCAGTAGGAGGATCCAGCCTGCCAACTTAGCAAGACCCTGTCTCAAAATTAAAAAAATAAAAAGGGCTGGTGATGTAACTCAGTGGCAGAGGGCCTCTGGGTTCAAGCCCCAGTTCTGGGGATTTAAAAAAAAGTAAAAATAAAAAATTTTAAATTAAATAAATTTTAGAACTGGGGGGTATGGCTTAGCGGTAGTGCACTTGCCTAGTATATCCAGGCCCTGGATTTAATCCCCCTATTCTGCAATAAATAACTAAAAAAAAAAATTAATTTTTTGAAAGGGAAAAAACTGCATATTTGAGGACAGAGAGAAAGCAAATGCTGTGGATGCTTGAAAGATAAAAGAGGAAGACCCAAGAGGTGACCCTGAGGGACCTGGCGGGGTGCCTCACCTCTCCCTGAGGGCAGGGTTTCGCAGGTCTGAGATGAGAGGCATGGTTCTCTTGAATTGCTCTATTTTGGATCGAGTGGTTTCAATAATTTCCCAGTTTCGGTCCTAAGCAAAAGTGGGAGTCATCAGAAGACCCAGCCACGGCCCTCTTCCTCAGTAGGCGCCTCCTCTGCCTCCCTACCCAGTCTCCACACACCTTATACTCTTTGGCTAGTCTTGTGAGGCGACGAAACAGCCCATGGGCCATGGTCTCCATGGCCTCGGTCTGCAGGGTCAGGAAGCGGCCTGTCTTCCACTGGTTCCAGTTCTCCTCCCAGTCCCGAGTGATCTCCCACACTTGCTGGAGTGCATCGAGCTCCTGCGCAGCCGAGAGCAAAGATGCATGAGGGAAAGTGGCACTTGTCCTCTCCCTCCCTGACCACCGTGCTGGCCTCTGCTCAGCACCCCTCCAGCTAACAGCACCACCTCCCTTCTCATTGTCCTTTCACTCTGCCCAGAAGGGTTCATCAAGTACTAAGCACATGAAAAGAGCCTCGGCATCATTAGTCATCAGGGGAATGCAAATTAAAACCTCAGTGTGCTATCACTTCACACCCACTAGGATGGCTAAAACCAGAAAAAAAAAAATTTTTTTAACAGAGGGAAATAGTGTTGGCAAGGATACGGGGAAAAAAGTAGGAACCCTCATACTTTGCTAGTGGGAATATAAAGTGGTGCAGCTGCTGAGGAAAATAGCTTGGCAGTGCCTCAAAAATGTAAACATAGCTACCATATGATCCAGAAAGTCTACTGCTAGGCTTCCCGAGAGAATTGGGAACAGGTGTTCAAACAAACACAAGTACATGCATGTTTGTAGCAGGACTACTTACTGCAGTTAAAAGGCAAAAATGACCCAAATGCCCATCAACTGGTGAATGAATGAATGGACAAAATGTGCTAAATACAAACCATGAAATATTATGCCATAAAACAGAATGAAGTACTGATACAACCTGGGTAAATCTTGAGGACACTATGCCAAGTGAAAGAAGTCAGAGCCAAAAGGCCCCATATTATATGGTTCCATTTATGTGAAAGATTCAGAATGGGCAATCCACGGATATGGAAAACAGATTTGTAATTGTGACTGACAGGGGCTGGGAAGAGAGGGTGTGAGGAGTAACTGCTAAGGGGTATGTGATCTTCTTCGGGGCAATACAATAAAAGATTTTGGAACGAGACAGAGGTGATTGCTGCAAGACATTAGGAATGTACTAAGTTAGTCTTTAAAACAGTCTTGTTATGTGAATTTTATCTCGGTTGAAAAAAAAAGCTGCTCATCAGCTCATCTGCCTGATCCCAGCAGCATTTGCAGGCCCTTAGGTGCGGACCTCCTGTCCCCTGCCCCTTATCCCCAGTTCCCACGGGGCCTAGATCAGCACACCACCTTCTCCAGGTTCTGGAGGTCTTTAGAAGCTGGCTGCTCAATCTTGAAGATGCCCAGGTTGGAGCGGAGAGTGTTCTCTTCCTCCCGCATGGCCATCAGCATAGCTCGCACCTGTGCGATCTGATCCAGGGCAGCCATGTGGCCCACGGTGCTGGTGAAGGGGCCTGGGGGAGTTCCAAGTGCAGCTCAGTTTCCACTGGAGTCCATGCTCCCTCAAAGCACAGTTATGGCTCTCCTAGCTCTTTGCAGGCAAATTACTTCTCCCCTCACAAGAGAGCAGGAAGGGAAGGAGAGTAAGAGGGAACAATGTGCCCCAGAGAGCGCTGGGGAATCTTAGTAAGAACTACTAAGCGTCCCTGGAGAACCAGCAACAGATGGAACACAGGAGAGTGGTATAAGAACCAGGAGACGTTGTGGCCAGGCCTGCTGCCTTCCAACCAAAACTCTGCAACCACGAGTGAGCTCATGCTTTGTCCCCCACAGAAGCCCCAGGAACCACCATTCCTCCCTTCCCACCACTGTCCTTGCTCTTCCCACTCTGCACTCCCTCCTCAGGACAAGGACTTGGAACACAGGTCTCAAAACAAAGGCAAAAGGGGGCAGAAGTGCACCAGGGAGCACCTTTCAACTCAAAATCTTCCAGCAGGTTGTGTGCTTTCTTCTTAAAGTCATCAGCGGAGAGAATAAGGCCCGTCTTGAATTTCTCCTTGTGTTTCTTCAGCATTTGTTCACTGTCCAGCAGAATTTGTTGAAAGACGACCCACTCTCCATTGAGTCTATCCAGCATTTCCAGTACCTGGGAATGCCCGAGAGGGGAGGATGAGGATGAGCCACCAGCAGGAGGTCTGTCCTTCTCGCCAGTGCTATGTGTGTGTGTGTGTGTGTGTGTGTGTGTGTGTGTGTGTGGTGCTGAGGATGGACCCCTGTGCCGCATGCTAAGCAAGTGCTTTTGCTTATAAGGAGTCTTTTCTCATACACAGACCAGAGGCTATTGACAGCTTTTTTTTTTTTTGAGACAGGGTTGCCCAAACTGGCCTTGAACTCCTGGGGTCAAGTGACCCTCCCACCTCAGGCTCCTGGGTAGCTAGGCCTAGAGGTGCAGGCCACCAGCCTGGCTCATGGATAAATTTAAGCAGTGAGTTGCTGGGCTTAAGAGAAATCCAGAAGCCGATTGGAAATACCATTTGAGTTAACTTTGTCCCTCAGGGGCTTCAGAATCTTGAGCCTTCTCCCCTTATCGCTTCTCTGCACTGTCCCCTGACAACACCAGGGTCCCCCCAAATCTGCTGGAGCTCATATGAACCCAACTCAGGTGGATCAAACCCCACCAGCACTCACATCATCCGGAACCGGCACCTCGTACTTCTCCAGAATGGTGAACTGTTCATGGATGGGAGGGATCTGGGTCTCCAGATTGGGCAAATCGTGCTGAAGGGTATCCATGAGATGCAAACTGACCCCTAGTTCCTCCAGTGTCTGGGGAGGGCGGCTGATTCTAAAGGCGGGCAGAGAGAACGCTGTAGGTGGAAGGCATAGGGCCGCCCCTGGCACGCCCCACCTGTCCAGCCAAAGCCTACTTCTCTCCATTCTCCTTCAGGTAGGTATGCAGCTCCAGCAGGTGCTTCGCTGCCATCTCCTTGAGCAGAGTTGTGAACTTGTTCTGCCACTCATTGCAGTGCTGCACCAGCGAGAACTTCAGATGTGAACAATCCAGCAGCACGAATTGGATGTTGAGGACCGTCTCTTCCTTCTGCACATTGTTAGCCACCTCTGTATAGCTGTAAGGGCCCCAGAACCCCACTAGCACAATCTTCCTTAGCAGACAGGCTTCTGTCCTGATGCCGGCTCAGGTCCCAACTCCCTTCCACCCTGAACCATGCAGCAGCTCTAGAGAGTTCCACTCCTAGAGGGTGTCTCCTGAGCCGACCTGTCCCCGGAAGACAGCTGGGATCATGTTAATTCCCAACTGCTGGCTAGAAAAGAGCAGTCACATATGCCTTTCTGTGGTGTTCAAGGCCTTAGAGTTGCATAGGTCTGGACTGAGCTCACAGTGTGCTGCTTCCTAACTCTGGAACCTCAGGCAGGTGTTCCATTTTAAGAGACAGAGTCTCTCTATGTTGCTCAGGCTGGCCCCAGATTCCTAGGTTCAAATAATCCTCCTGCCTTAGTCTCCCAAGTAGCTGGGATTAGAGATGCATGCCCATCTCTGCCTACCGAAATACTACCCATCCTATAAAGCACAGTCCCAAGATGACATCCTTCAAGAAGCCATTCCTGGTGCCTCTAGCTGGAAATTCTCTCTTTCTGCTATAATGTGGATTTGATATTTATCCATTTATTTAAGTTTTTTGAGACAGGGTCTCACTTTGTAGTTCAGGCTGGCCTTGAACTCACTATGTAACCCAGGCTGGTCTTGAACTTGCTGCAATCCTCCTGCTTTAGCCTCCCAAATGCTGGGATTATAGGTGTGCACCACCATACCTGGCTTATGCTATGTATGTTAAATGTCCCCAAAGTTTACATTTTCAAGATTTAGTCCCAAGTTTGATATTATTGGGAGGTGGTGGGAAATTTAAGAGGTGGAGGTTGTCCAGTAATTGTATATGTGCTTTTGAAGGGGATAGTAGAAACCTGGGTCTCTCTTCTTTTTCATGCCCAGCCATGAAGTTTATGGCTTTACTCTCACCATGATATGTCTCCACAAGCCCAAAGCAATGAGGTAAATGGATCCAAAACTATAAGCCAGAACAAACCTTTTCTCACCATAAATTGATTATCTCAGTTATTTGTTACAGTAACAGAAAGCTGACTAATACACCTTCCACCGAACTGTCTTGGCACCTGTGTACCTTAATCATAGCATGCATCACACTGAAACTTGTATTTTTTTTCAATTTTTATTTTTACCAAGAACATGTATTGGTTCCCTATCTAGTTCTCCTCTCTTTTGAATACTATCTTTTTTTTTTACATAATATCTATTATACCTCTTTGTCCTTATTTACACCCACAGTTTCTCATATCAGAGAAACAATTTGATGTGTACTGATAAGTGTCTGATTTATTTCACTTAATAGTATGTTCTCAAGGAACATCCATTTACATACAAATGACTCTAGTTTATCTTTTTTATGGTGGTGTAGTACTCCATTGTGTAGAAAAACCACATCTTCTTTAGCCATTCATCTGTTGTTGGGCATTTAGGTTGCTTCCAAGACTTAGCTATTACAAATTGTGTTGCTATGAACATGGTTGTGCATATATCATTGTGGTATGATGATTTTAATTCTTCTGGGAAGATACCCAGCAGAGGAATAGCTGGGTCAAATGGAACCTCTAGTTGCAGTTTTCTGAGGAATCTCCACACTGACTTCCACAGTGGTTGGACCAGTCTACATTCCCACCAACAGTGGAGGAGTGTTCCTTCCCCCCGCCACAGCCCCACCAGCACTTGTTATTGGTTGATTTCTTGATAATAACTGTTCTTTCTGGAGTGAGATGGTATCTTAGTGTTGTTTTGATCTGCATCTCTCGAATGACCAATGATGTTGAACATTTTTTCATATATTTATTTGCTATTTTTATTTCTTCGTCTGAGAAATGTTTATTCATTTCAGATGCCCATTTTTGGATAGGGTCTTTAAATTTGGGGGGTTTGTTTTTTTGAGTTCTTTATATATTCTAGATGTTAGGCCTTTGTCTGAGGGCAGCTGGCAAAATTTTTTTCCCAGTCTGTGGGTTTTCGCCGCACTCTATTAGTAATTTCTTTTGCTTTGCAAAAGCCTCTTAACAGAATGTGGTCCCAAGCATTGATTCTCTGTATTGTTTCCTGTGCAGTCTGGGTTCTGCTCATAAAGTTTTTTCCAATCTCTATGTCTTCGAAAGTTCTTCCTATTTTATTCTCCAGGAGATTTAGTATTTCTGTTTTAATGTTTAGATCTTTGACCTACTTTGATTTTAGCTTAGTACATGGTGAGAGACATGTATCTAATTTTAGTTTTTGGCATGTGGTAAGCCAATTTTCCCAGCACCATTTATTAAAGAGGCTATCTTTCTTCCACTGAGGGTGTTTGGCTCCTTTGTCAAAGATGAGGTATGTGTGTTTGGAGTTATTTCTGCATCTTCTAGCCTGTTCCATTGGTCCTCGGGTCTGTCTTCATGCCAATACCATGCTGTTTTTATCACAGAAGCTTTATAATATAATTTCAAGTCGGGGACTGTGATGCCCCCTGCCTTATTCCTGTTGCCCAGAATTGTTTT